>JABUQX010114054.1:7500-34901 GCA_015478945.1 Trachelipus rathkii
CAAGTAACGGAAGGTAAACGAACTTCGTTTACTTTTTCTCTTTTTTAAAATGTACACGCCCTTTCCCAAATTAAAGTTTCGCGTTTAATTTTTTTTTTTCTCCGTTTAACCCCTTCTTTTTTAGGTCCGTTTAAACATTTTTTTTAAAAAAAAATTGGGCCTTTTTCCTTTTGAATGTTTTTGATAGCCCTTGGGACCACCCCGGGATTCAAAGCTTAAAAAAATTCCGCTTTTATTATAATATATATATATATAATATTAAATATTTAATTATATAAATAATTAATATAATAATAAATAATATATATATATAATAAAATATATATATATATATTATAATTAATAATTATAATATTAAAAAATATTAATATAAATATTATAATATTAATAAATATATATCAATTAAAATAATATATAATATAATATATTATAATATGTATAAAATATATAATATTATAAATATAAATAATAATAATATATAAATTAAATTATATTTATTATTAATACATATAAATATATATTATAAGTAAAAGGCGGGAAGAATTTGGGCAAAAATACGAAAATAAATGAAATAGGGAATAATAAATGAATTATATTTTGCCTAAAATGAGAATGAAAATTGGGTTTGAAAATGAAGAAGGCTGATTATTTAAATTTTGAAAAAAATCTGCATAACATTTTTTTTTCAGTAAAATTAAAATAGGTGGGTTTTTTTTTTGTGAAAAATTGTGGGGTGGGGGTGGGGTTTTTGATGGTTGGGGGCAAGGAAATAAGGCTTATTTTTTGGTGGCAAATGAGGTTTTTTTCCAATTAAAGTAAAGGAGGAAGGTAAAATGTGGTAGATTCGAGAAAAGTTTTGAAGAATGGTAAAAATTCTGGCAGGTAATTAGAAAATTGATCCCAAAAGAAACGGAAAAAGGCCCCGAGACGGTTAAATTGGAAAATTAGAAATTTAGCATTATTTTTAATAAAAAGAGGTATTGGAAGGGGAGAGTAAAATAAAGTTTTTTTTTCCCCGAGGGATTTTGGAAGGAAGTAAAGCAAAGTTTAAATAGTACCCTTAAAAAAATAATAAAAGGTAAAATGAGAAAAAATAAGAAATAACTGTAAAGGAATTTAATAGGGAAAATTTAAAGTTTTTAAATTAAAAGTGTAAGTAAAGGGAAAGAATATACCGGTAAAAACTTTAATATTTTTTTGGCGAAAAGAAATTGGGGCGTGAGTGGGGACTGGAAAAGGACTGGAAATTGGGGTGAAAGAACAAAAAGTGGGGCTTAGAAAAGTGGGTAAGAGGGAAGGGTTGTTTGCTTTAAAACAACATTTTTTTTAAAAACCAACAATTAAAAAAAAAAAATGATTGAAAGAAAATGATTGAAAAAAGGAGAGAAGAATAAATTGTAATTTTAAGGTTTTTTTTGTATTTTTTTTGCCAAATAAGTATATTTTGAAATGAATTTAATTAACGGAAGTTTTCCTAAATGGCAGGTGTTTATCCTCAACTTTGCTTTTCTTATTCTGTAAAGCTTTTTTTTTTCTTTGGAATGGAAAAATCAAAAGTTAAAATAAATATGGCGGGTAGTAACAAAGGCGGGTGTGGTTAAAGAAATAATATGGAGTTTGAAAAAGGTGGAATTTTGGGGGTTTTAAGTAAATTAATAGCGGAGTTGAGGCAGGGAAGGTTGCTATGTTTCCTTCTTTTGGTTTTAAATTCAAATTTGTTTAAAATATGGATTGGGGTTTCTGGAAAAAAAGAGTTTTTTTACAAGAAGGGTGGGGAAATGGCCAAAAGGGGATGGTTGGTACTTAGTGTGTTATTATCTAGCAGAAAAATCGTTTTTTTCAAAATTTTTTTTCCGAACTTCCGACCTCCCACCCTCGTTTCAAAATTAACGCAACTTCGCGACTCCCACTCTTTTCAAAATTACCGACTCCCCGAACTCCCCCGAATTTCCGACTTCCACAAATCCCCTTTTTCGTTTAGAAAATGGATGGAAGAAATGGGAGAGAAAAGTTGGGGAGGAAATGCCTAAAAAATAAACCCTATTTTATATGCGGATGATAATTTTTGGTTTTTTTGTGTAGGGTGGGGGAATCTTGAAAGAGAGTTTTTTTTTGAAAAAGAGGGATTTTGGTTAAAAGAGAGGATGGGCCAAAGGGTTTGGGGGTGGGGTAAAAAAAGGAGAATGGTTTTGAAGTAGCGTAAGAAAATAAAGAGGGTTTAAAGGTTTTTTAAAATGGTTTGGTTGAAAAAAAAAAGTTAAGGACTGGGTTCCCTCTTGGTGGGTGGAAGTTACTGTTTTTAGATGGTGAAAGGCAGCTGAAAACAGGTGGGTCCCCCTGGGGTTTTTTAAAATATTTTAGTAGAATAATTAATTTTGTTTGGAAAATTGAAAAGGGAAACGGATGAACAAAAAGCCAGAGTGGGGTAAAAAAAGGTAGGAAAGTTTTGGTTGGTTTTGAAATGGGGCTGGATGGCAATTAAATCGTTTGGTGGGAAATTGCAAAGGGTAAGTCCCCTTTTGAGTGCGCTAGGAAATTCCCTTTATAAATAAGGGTTTTAGTTTTTTTTTTAATAATAAATGAATAAAATGTTTTTTGGAAAATTTAATTATGAATCCGAACAAGATCTCTTAGTCTACTTAACTGCAAATTAAAATTGGTCCAAAATATTTGGAAAGCTTTAAAAAAGTAAAGGAGTAACGGAATAAGTAAAAAACGGCCACTTCGTTACTTTTTTCCCCCCTTTTCAAAAAGAAACGGAAAAATAACGAATAAACGCAACTACTTTTTTTTTTTCCGAGTAAAACGAGTTAAACGGGATAACGTAAAAAACTACTTTTTTTTTTGGAGTAAGAATGATATACCAAACGAACCTTTCTAATTAAATTTTGAACACTGATTTTTTTTATTAGAATTTAAAAATAATTAATTTTTTATAATGCCAAATTATTAGTTAAACAGTCGAACAATTTAAGACAAATTAAAAAATTAATATTTTTTTAGTTCCCCCCGGGGATGTGGTTCAAGCCCGTGACCCATTTTTTTTTTTGGCACTAAATTTTATTTTTTTGGAAAACAAAAAAAAAGGTCCCTAATGGTGGTTTATTTAAAAGCGTCCTATTTTACCCTTTATTAAAGAAAACATGAAAGATAATTGTTCCTTTCTCTCCATATATTTTTATGGAAAGTGAATATTGCTTTAACATTTTTATTATTAACTCTTTGTTTATGAAACTTCCAGAGAAGTTTTGATTCTTTGTTTTTAAATTTTTTTTTTAATTTTTTTCCAATTTTTGGGGGAAAAATTTAATTCCCCAAATTTTTTAAAAAATTTAAAAAAAAAACTTCCCCTTTAAATTTCAAATTAAAAAAAAATTTACTTTCCAAAGTAATTTAACATTTTTGTCTGCGTATTTAAAATATTAAAATATGAATTTATTAATAACAATTTTTAAATTTTTTTGAATCCGTTTAATAATATAAATTCGGATCAGTCCGAAATCTATTCAAAAAAGAAAACATGACGTTAATATTTACGATAAATAATAAAAAAATTAATCAAACAAATAATCAATAAAAATTATAGTAAAATAATAAATAAAATAAAATAAATAACTAATAAAAATAAATAATAATATTAAAATAAATAAAATAATAATAATAAAATAAAATAATATAATAATAATATAAAAATAATAAAAAAAGGAAAAATTGGGAAATGAACTAAAACGCCAAACGAGAAAAATAACCAAAAAATCAAAATTAATACGTATTTCAGCATGTTCACGATAAAACGGATTGTTTTTTTTTCAATAATTTTTTTCCAATGTCAAATAAGGTCAACCCCGTCCCCGGCCAAGTAATTAATAGCCCTAAAAATAAAATTACTAAAACAATATGGGGCCCTCCAATATTGGTGGGAATTCAAACATGGACTGTGGTGTAAACGTTTTGCAATATAACTACACAAGTGGTGGGTGTGGTGAACATGGGTATAATATTATAACTTATAATATATGAATATAATATATAATATAAATATATTATAATATATAAAATATATATATTAATATATAAATATCATAATATATAAAAACAATATTTTCTTTTTCCAAAAAAATATCTATATATACTATATATAATATATAATTAAAATTAATATATTAGTATATATATAAATAATTATAATATATAAAATAATATATTAATAATAAATAAATCATATAATATTCATAATAAAATTATTTAAAAAATATATATTTATATTAAATATATATAAATATAATATTATTATATTATATTTTATTTATAAATATATATAATATATAATAATAATATATATTATAAAATATAAATATATAACATGTATCATATTAATATATATTTAATATTATATAAAAAAAAACATATATATAATTAGGTTTAATCTATATATTTATATTATATTAATATTATATATACTATATTAAATAGATTTATATTAATAAACAATATTATACAAATACATATAAAAAAGATATAATATAAATATAATTAATATATAAATATATAATATTAATAAACTGCGGTATATTATATATATTATATATATTATAAATAAATATATAATATATATATAAAATATAAATATATATATAATAAAAAAATAATATATATAAATTAAATAAATAATTATATAATATATATAAATATTAAATATATATAACATGTAAAATTAATGGCGGCCGGAAAGGAAAAACCAAATATTATATTAATACATAATATATTTTAAAAATTTTATAATATAAAAATAATTCATATATTAAATCTCAAATATATAAATTATATAAATTAATAATATATATAATATAAAATATATAATATATATATAATATAATAATAATAAATTATAAAATTTATAATATAATATATAAATAATATATATATAGAATAATGTGTTAAAAATATATTAAACTTTTAAATAAATTATATATAATAAATAATTAAAATGATATAATATATATATAAAACACTCATAAATATAATTGACATTATATTTTATATTAAATTTTAATAATATTATATATAATCATTTATTAAATAATAATATATATAAAATAATATAAATTAAATATATAATATAATAATAATATTAAATAAAATAATATAATATATAATAATGTAGCCCATTATTCAATCTTGTTAAGTTTTTTATAGATTGTGTTTTTAAAATGTTTTTTTGATATATTAATATATATATAATATTCCATAATAAGCAAGGATAAATATTAGTTAAATATATATAAAAATTATTATAACAAATATATTTATATTATATCAAATCTAATTTTATATATTATTAAAAATGAATATTATATATATATCTGCCTAGTATCGATTATAACGTAATGATTCATCTACTAGAAATAAACTAGCTTGTTCCCAAAATTTTTTATTAAATGGAATAATTTAATTTTTTTTTTCAAGAGAGAAACTTCTCTAACTCCTGGGGGTAATTTTTTTTTGATTTATTGTTTTTTTTAACTTTTGTTTTTGGATCAGTTCCGTAGAAAATTCAATTATCTTTTGATTTCTTTTCCACTTTTTAAATGTTGATATTTGTTAAAATTTTTTTCGCTGTTATTTAAAAACTTTTTAAAACTTTTTTTTTGTTTTTTGCCAAATTTTACCAAATTTGATCATTAAAAAATTTTTTTCTACGAAGCACTCTTTTAATTTTTTTTTTGGCAAATAAACTTAAAATCATTCCTTTTTCCGGAACTGATACTTTTGATCGACTTCGAAAACTTTTAAAATCGTCAATAATATATAAATATTATATTATATTTATTATATAATAAAATAAATTATAATAAGTATATAATATAAATAATATATTATTAATATTATTTAACACATTTTATATATATATATTTCTATAATATATAATACTCAATAATAATACCTTAATAATATATTAAATATATAATATTTATATATAAAAATATATATATATATAAAATAAAAAATTTATCAATATAATAGGATAGATAAATATTTATAATATATAAAACATATATGTAAATATAATATTATTATAATTTATATATATATAATATATTAAATATATAATAATATAATTATTATTTATTATAATATATATTAAAAAAAAGGTTTAAGTTTTTTGTTTGAATTACTCTGAAAATTTCAAACTGAACATATAAATAATAATTAAATCTAAATTAAATATCTCATAAACTACTTTAAAAAAATCGGCCTAGTCTTTTTTTTCCCATAATCCCACGGTTAAAATCAAGACAGTTATAATTCCACAAGGGATTGGAAGAGTAAGGAGGTTGCTGTTCCAACTTTTTGGTATTTCAAAATAACTAAAGGAGAAAACGGGTTTTGCCCCGAACACCCGCTTTAAACAAATAAAAATTAAAACAGAAAACCCTAAAACGGAACCTAAAAAAATCCACACTTATAGAAATCTTCTTGAAAAGTTCTTTTTTTTAACAAACTCCAACAACAAGAAGCAGAAAAAACCCAACTTAAACTTCTATATATAAAATAAAAATACAGGGAAAGAACAAATAAGTTCGTCTGGACCAAAATTTCCAAACCAAAGTAAAACATAGGATTGGAAAAACTGGGAAAAATCAATTCGGGACCATTATGGGAAAATTATATTCCCATTCCCAAATAAGGCAATTAAAGGGAAAACACCCACACCGATTTTCCTCCAAATAATATCTGTTATATTCTATTAATATATATTAAATATATATTATTTATATATATCATATAATTTATTAATAATATAAAATTAGTATTAATATATATAAATATTTATATATAATTTAATATCATTATATATATATAAAATAATTAATATAATGTAGCAATTTTTTCCAATAATGTACTGTATTATGTAACTACTATTTAATTCTTGGTTCCAAAGATATTTTTCCTTTTAATTCCAAAATAATGCGTTGTGCCGTTTCAAATGTTTTACTTCTTTTCTAATGCCTTGCTATTTCCGCTTCCGAAAAACTTCAGGGAACATTCCTTGGGGGCCCTTTTGGGGGCCCCTGAACTTTTTAACCAGCTTTGTTCCTCAATTCTTTCTTTTTTTTTGAAAATTTTTTTAAAAATAAATCCAAAACTTTTAGACTTTATAGGTCTCTTTGGTTGGCTTTTTAGTCCGGCCAAACTTTAAAAGTTATGTCTTTTCTAACTTGATAAAAAATTGGTTAAGTAACGGAAGACGTTTGTAGTACTGAATGCTCATATATCATGGGAGTGGTATTCCTCAGATTTCTTGTCTTAGTAATTTCTATATCTATTATTAATTCTATTATAATTCAATTAAAATATTAACCAATTTTTTTTGTAAATTTTAAATGTGTAAACAATTTTTTCCTTAGCATAAATATTCTTGTTGCATTGAACTTAAAATCTTTTTTTCAAACTTTTTTCCTTTTCTATTTAACAAAATAAATTAATCAAAATTGGGAATTAAAAAATTAAACAACATCTTAAGAATAATAATGTGATTTTATATAAATATATATATTTAATTTATAATAAATATATAAATATATAATTAGTATAAATATATATAAATATAAAAATATTAATATAATATATCTTATATATAATAATTATAATATAAAAATATATCTAATTAATATTAATACTAAATTTTAATAATTGTTCCTCAAAGAATAAAGATTATATATATATATATATAGAATAAATTTATTATTACTTAAATATAATAGTTAACATATAATATTACATAATAAAGAAATGCTTAAATATAAAACTACATTTTTAATGTTAACAGAAATTGAAAATTTATATTCGATATTTATGAATATTGTTAATATAATTATAAATTTAAATTTTTTAAAATATAATTTATATAATATAAAAATATATATCAAATTAAGAATAATCAAACTGTAGATTTTAATATGGAGAATATATAAATATAATATATAATATATATAATAAATATATATTAATAATGTAATTTTAAGTAATAGGAAATACTAGTAAGAATCGGAATTCTTCACAAAACTTATAATCATTACGAAGTAGGGTTTTTATGGGGTAATTTTAAAAATATTTTTTTTTTTGACTTAAAATCCAAGATTACAACAAAAGAATACTCCGCCGAGGGGTAAGTCCCCGAAAGAGTAAGGCGAAGAAAGGTTTTGAAACAAAAGGGAACATCGAATGCACTCCGAAATGAATAAAATTTTTTTTTAAGTTCAGCCCCCCGCCGCGATTCCTTGTGAAAAGTAAACCCACAACTTTTGGGTTTTTTTGTTTTTTTTTTTTAATAGTAAGAATTTTTTAAACTCTTTTTGGAAAGGAGTAGTCAAAATTTTAATAATTGGTAAAAAAAATGGTTTTTTTACTTAATAAGGGGATTCAAAAATTTTCCTCGATGATTGTGCAAAAAATCTTTAAAAAGAAGAACCACATTATTCCGAGGAAAGGGGAAATTTTTTTAAAAATAGAAATGTGTTTTACGTCGATAAAAATGAATGATCGAATTAAAGAGGATGTGGATGCGGAAACCATAAACATACTCCCAAAAAGGTTTTTAATCTAATCAAATTCAAATTTACCTTTTAGGTGAGTTTTATTATGCTTTTGTGGAGAAATTCTGAAAACCCTCAAGACACAATTTTTTAAAAACGTTTAGGATGTTTCTGACAAGTTGGTTTGGAAAAAAAAAAAGGTTTTTAAACCATAAACGGAAACCCTTTTTAATAATTTAAAATAAATTTTAATTAAAAACTTTTAGTTTATAGGGTTGGGAAAAAACGTTTTTTTTTTTAATGCATTTGAAATTTTGGTTTTTTTTTTAAAAACAAATTGGTCAGGGAATTTTTTTTAAAACTGAAATAAAAATAAAAAAAGTGGATTAGTTAAAATTCGGTAAAAAATTTATTAAACTAGTTTTGGTGGGGACAAGAATTTTAAAAGACGCAGTGGGGGGGGGACTTTTTTTTTTTAATAAATATATTTCTGTAAGTTAAGATTAGTAAATAAAAAAAACTTAATCGAATTTCAATCTTGGCCGTAAATTAACCGGATGATTTAAATTTTGGAAACTAATGTATACATTTCTTTTTTTAATTTCATTTTTTAAAAAGCATTAGCGGGTATTAATTGTTCCTCTTTTCCTCTGTTGTTCCCCCCCCCTACGAGCCTTGGGGGATGAAAGCAGAAAAAATCGTGCCCCTTCCCCTTCCTTGTTGGGGGTTCCGGTACCTAGTAAAGAGGAAATTTTACAATTTTAGTAATTTGTATAACTTAAATTTCCAATGTAAAATGAAGTTTTTTTTACGGTTGTTATAAATTTTAAATTCTTAATTTAAAAACGTGCCTTATTTATAAATTATGTGGGTTTTTTTAAATATAAATTATGAAAATTGCCGGAATTAAATTTTCCTTTCCCTACCTTCTTTTTTTCCCATTTTGCAAAAAAATAAATATTGGGGAAAAGAAACCCTTTTTTTTTGAGAAATTTTTAAGGTCCCCCAGGAGTTTTTTCCCAAGTTCCAAACAAGGCCAAATTTTGGTAACATTTTTTGGTGGCCGCATAGTTTTTTTTCGGGAATCGAACTTTTTTTTTGGCTTTGGCAGAATGTAAAGAGGGGGGAAAGAAGGCCCTAAATATTCCAAGTCAATAAGTGGGGGGGGGGGAATATCAAATAAAAAAGTTGGTGGGATGAAGTCTTAAACTATAATTTAAAACAAACATTTTTTGGTGAATAAATTGGTTTTTCCCATTTGGGAAAAAAAAGGGTCGGTGGCCAAGAGGTAGTAATTCGAAATAAAGGAATACAACGAAAATTAAGGACAGATGGGAAATGGGGGCCAAATAAAAACAAAAAAGTTTTTTAAAAAGCCCTTGATTTGGTGAAGTTTTTAAAATATAGATGAAAAAATATGAAAAAAAAGATGGCAATTGAAAGAGCAAAGGAGGAAATAAAAGAAGAATAGGGGGCCGTGGAAAGAATGGCTTTTTTAAAAAGAAAAATTTAAGGAAAAACAAGGACTTTTAAAATAGTGAATAAAAATTGTTGTGGTTTCAAGAAAGTGTGTAATTTTTTTTTTGTAAATTGTGTTTTCTTTTTTTTTTTTCCTTTTTTTAAAAATGGGGTTTTTTCCAATCTTGAAAAAGGGTAGCAGTAAAATAGTTTGGGGGGAGGCACCAACCAAATCGAGCATTAACGAGGTTAGGTTTTTTTTTTATGTTTATAAAATATTTTTTTAAACCTAGGCAGATTTGGAATAACACAATAGTCTATCGCCTTAGGGGTAAATAAAAAAAATAAAAAAGGTTTTTCAATAATTCAAACGAAAGAAAAGAAAGAATTAATTTTGTCCCCCCCCCCCCGATAAATCGGTGGAGGTTAACCAACTTTGGGGGGGGTTTTTTGTTTTTTTTTTTTTTAATAATAAAAGGAAATTTTTAAAATATTTCCTGAAAGGCAATTAATGGACAGGTTTTTTTCCGTTGGGATTAAAATAAAAGAAAAGTTTAAAAAAATATTGGGGCAAAAAAGGTGGGTTTTAAAAATCGTGGGGACCGAGCGGTAAAAAATCATTGGTTTTTAAAAAAATCAAACAAAATTTCAAGTGGGGTTGGGATAGGTCCCACCGGGTAGAAGGATCTTGGAATTGTTTTCAACCTATAAACAACCCTTTTAAAAAAATATTCTTTTTCCCCCCAGTTCGGGGAAAACGGCTTTGGGCCGGGATCAACATTGGTCAAGAAGAAAACTGGTCTGTAAGACAAGTTTTAAAGCCATAAATAAAAATTAAAAAGAAAATTTCGGATAGAGGTTTGTGGGAATTTAACAATCGTGGAAAGGGTGGGGGGAACGACTGGAAGAGTTGGTTTTTTTTTAATTTACCCATCCACTAAAAATCTTTTTTGAAAAGTTTTTGAAATCTGCAAATCATACTGGTTTTGGGGCTTTAAAGGAATTCATTGCGCGTTATTGAAAAAATAAGCTTTAATCCTGGGGTGTGGGCTTCGGTGGCAGGAAAAAACAATTCATTTTTACATTGGGTCTGAGGGTTTTCCCAAGTCCCCATCTCCCCCCGAAAATTAAGGGGAAATTAAAAACCTTTTTAAAACCCAAAAAACTTTTAAAAAAAACAAAAATTTGGAAATAAGTTAAAATAAGGAGCGCATTGTTCCACAAATTGTGTCTAAAATTTTTCCCCCGTATTTTTTGAGTTTTTTAATAATTTTTTTTTAAAATATTCCGACGAAAAAGTTTGAATAAATCTATTTTTTTTTTTATTAAAAGGATTTTGGGTTTAATATGGGTAAATTATTTTTTTAGGTAAAGGTTTTTATAAAAAGAATTAATATTTAAAAAAATTTTGGTAAGTATAGGGTAAAATTTAGGATTTACAATAATTTTATTTATTAAAATAGATGGGTTAGTTCAGTATATTAATTAAAATAAAATAAATTGTTTGTTTTTATTCTTTTATTATATCAACAATGCATAAAAGGTTTTAATTTACTTTGACCTCCTTTTTCTTTTTTCCTAATTTTAGTGCTTGTGGTTAAAAGCCCCTTTTGCCCAAAGAGAACCTTGAAGACCCTTTGGGCGTAAAAAAGGATTTTTTTTCTACAATTAAAAAATCAGAAAAATAATAAATTTTTTCATAAATGATCGCCAAATTAACAAATAATATATTTAATTTAAATATTAAAATATATTATATATATAATTATTAATTATTATATTAATAAAATATATATATTATTAAATATATTATTATGTAATAAACAGCACATGTATAACACATACAAATTATGTGGCCTAAGCAATATATATTCAAGATTATTAATAATATAAATATTATATATATATATAAATATATATAATATATATATTTAATATATTATATATAATAAATATATATAATATATATAATTATATATATATATTATTATTAATAAAATAATATATATAATATATAATTAAAAACAATTCAATATTGTAATGACATTTCACCAGCTAATATATGACATATATTACATAATTATATATAATATATAATTTATATATAAATATATATTTAATAATATATATTAAATATAATAATAATATATATTAATATATTAATAATTAAATATAATATATATAATAATATTAATAATATAATGTAATATAATAATAAAATAATTAATAAGATTAATGTAAATAATAATTAATATTACTATATAATTGTTTAATATATATATTAATAATAAATTAAATATTTTTATTTAAAATATTATTATCTTATAAATATAATATAAGAATAAAAATATATATATATATTCAATATAAATATAATAAAAATATATATATTATAATATTTTTACAATATATATAAATAACAATTATTATACAAACAAATTAAATTATATAATAATTATATTATTAATAATATGAATTATATAAATATATAATATATATATTATTATATGATAAATATTATTTATAGATATTAAAAATATATATATATTATATAAAAAATAAATTACATGATGTATAAATATATATAAATTTATTTATATATATAATATATAAATATATTATACGATATTACGTAAAATATACGTAAGAAATATCGATATTAATATATAATAATATAATATATAATATTAATATTATTAATAAAACCATAAAATAAGCATTTGATAATTTATACATGTAAAATATATGCAATTACATGCATGTATGTGTATTATTGCATTTAGATCATGAAATTTTTATTAATAAAATGAGTTTAAAAAGATATAATTATTATTGTTCATAAAAATTATACACATATTCGTTATAATATTAAATATATAATAAAATTATTTTTATAATAATAATTTATAATTATAGCTAAAAATTTATAAACTGTTATATATATAAATTGATATATTTTATTTATATTAAATTATATAATATATTATTTTATTCTAATATAATATAATAATATATCTATAAATAAATAATTATAATAAATAATATATAATAAATAATATAATAATAATATAATTAATTAATTAATATAATTATAAACTTTTGATAAAAATGTAAAAAATTATAAAATTTTATATTATATAGAATAAATTTAGTAAAATTATAAAATAAAAAAAAAATATATTTTAATTTAAAAAAATAAATATAAAATAATTTAAAAATATATATATATATATATATAAATTAATATATATATTTAAAATTAATATAAATTATTTTTATTATAAATATTTAATATTATATAAATTTATTACATTTCCTTTTAAATATTTTAAATTAAATATACATATTACAAATAAATAAAAATATAATAATATTTATATTTAATAAATTATATATCTAATATGAATTTATAATATAAAAATTATATATAAAATTATAAATCAAATAAGAAATAAGATATTATTATAAATAATTATAAAATTATATATATATATATATATATATATTATATATATATATATTAAATAATATATATAATATAATATAATATAAAAATTATAAATAATAAAATAATAATTATATAATAAAATATTTATATAAAAATAATTTAAAAATTCTCTTATTATGGTCATAAATTCCTTATAATATTATATAATATAATAAAAAAATAATAAAATAAATTATAATAAATTATATTAATATATATCATTAATATAAAAATAATATATTATATTAATTAATATATTATATAATATAAATAAAAATATATATATAATATATATAATAAATATATTATAATTTATAATAATAATATAATAATATATATATAATATATATATTAATATAAAAGTTTACCATATTATTTTTTAAGTTTACCGTGAAGAAAAAAATTAGCTCGTATTAAGGGGTAACTTTTTGTATAATATATATATTAATTAATAAATAATAAATATAATAATATAATAAATATATAATAATTTATAATAAATATATAATATTAATAATAATATTATATATATAAATATTATAAATTAATAAAATATAATATTATATTAATTATAATATTAAATAATATGAATATATAAAATAATAATATAATAATATATATATAAATTATATATAAATATTTAAAAATAATATAATAAAAATTTAAATATATAATAAATATATATATATATAAATATTATAAAAATATAATATATATTAATATATTAAATTATATATATATAAATATTTTTTATATATAATTATTATAAACTAATAATTAATTATTAATAAATTATAATATAATAATAAAATTATTAAATACAAATTAATAATCAATTCATAATTGAAAATTTAAATAATAAAAAAAATTAAAAAAGTCCTTATTTTATTGGGCAAGCGGAGAAAAGTACGGATCCGACGAGTAAAATGGAAGGCCCGTGGCCCCCTCTTTTCTTTAAAAATACATTGAAAAAAGGGGGAATTTCGATTTATTTAAAATTTTCCAAAGCTAAACGCCCACGATGTTCTAATGCAAGTTTTTAACAGTGGATAAATGAGCCCCCAAAGCATAATAGCCTTCATTTTTTGGTTTTTAAAATTAAGTTTTTAAAGATTTTTTTGGTTTTCATTAATTTTTCTTTATGGTTTCTTAAAATTATATTTAAACATTTTTTTTTTTTATCATACCAAAAAATTTTTAACAATTTGTTTTTCTTTAATTTATTACTTGTAGCCTCAATGCAAATTACTTAACAAATATCCAAAGTGCTTACCCTAAGCCAATTCCCTTAACTAAACGCCCCACCTGGAATTATATTAAAATATATAATAATATATAATAATAAAATAATATATAATAAATAAATATATATAATATTAATTAATATATATATAAATTAATATTATATATATATAATAAAATAATATATATATATTATTAATAATATTATATATAAATAATAATAATATTAGATTAATATAAATATATATAATTTAATAATAATATATTTAATATAATATTTAATATATAAAATATATAAATTAATATATATAAATATATAAAATATATAATAATATATATCTATAAATATATAATATTTTAATATATATATGTACAAATATATTAATAATATTTAATAAAATAATATGCGATTCGAAATATATAATTATAAATATATTATATATATTACATATATTAAGTCTTAATTATAAGTGTGAGAATAAAATATAAAAATAAAATCGCAAATATAATAAAAATATATATTATATATATATATAAATATATAATATAATATATAATTTTCTATTATCTATAATATAAAATATAATATTATAATCTAGTTATTTATTTATAATAATAATATAATATTATATATTATATATATATATATATATATAATATATTAATAAAAACAGTTACCTTTACATCTTGTTGATTTACTCCATGAATATGTAAATAAAGTGGACGATCATTAGATGTATTATTAAATTAATTATATAATTTTTATAATATATTATTCTAATTATTTTATAATAAATTAATAGATTTATCATAGAAACTTATTTTAATAATATTTTAATAATCTTAATTTTTAATATAATAAATAATATTAATATATTAATATTATATTATTATAATATTTTATATATATTATAATATATTATAAAATATTATATAATATATATAATATTATCTAAAATAATAAAATATATATATAAATATATTTAATAATATTATTAATATATAAATATTATTATATATACATATAATATAATATATATAAAATATAATATACTATATATTAATAATATCATAATATAAAATTAATTATTATTATATATTAATATATATATATTATACATATATAATTATATTATAAATAATAAAATATATTATATAATATTCTATTATATTCTGTTAAATATATTAAAAGTTCATAAAATAATATATAATTTTAATTAGCTACTTTGTATCTTTCCTATATAAATTATATATAAAAATTAATAATAGTATATAAATTATAATATTTATAGTATCTAATATATAAAATTATATTAAATATATAACAATTAGATTTTACTAATAAAGAATATAGCTATAAAGTAATATATTTAAAAAATACACTATAACAGATTATTTTTATATTTTTAAATAATTAATATATATATTATATATATATATAAATATATATATATATATAAAATTATTATTATAATATAAATTATAAAATAAAATATTATTTATTATATAAATTATAATATATAATTAAAATATAAGTATATGATAAAAAATAATAATATTAATAAAATATATTATAATATATAATATTAATTTAACATTAAAAAAATGTATATTATATAAATACAAATTAAAAAATAATATATAAATTTTAGAACTCATAAAATATTAAATATAAATAATATATTATATAATTAATTAAATATAATATATATAATTATAAAATAATATAATAATATATTATTAAATATATCTATATTATTATATACTAAGAAAGAAATAATAAATTTATATAATAAATAATTAATAATTTAATAATATTATAATTCTTATTTTAATTTATATCATAAATATTCAATAATAATATTAAATAATTATAATATTAATATTATAATGTAAATAATAAAATAAATAAATTATAATATATTATATACATGTTCAAAAAAATTATATATATGTAATAATATATAATATCCCTAATATAATTGGTAATAAATAAATATTAATGTTAAATATTATAAATAATATATATATTCTATATATTGTAAAATTATATATAATGTGTTACATAACTGTAAAATACTCTGCAAATTTCTATGAGAATAAAAATAATTTAGAAATAATATATAAATATATAAGTTTTATAATTAAAATTAATTATATAATTTATATATTATAAATAATATATATTAATATAAATATAAGTGAAAAAATGGTTGGTAATATCTTGTTTTTATTAAATATATTATTAATATTTTTTGTTATCTTTATATATTATTATAATATATATATATATATTAATAATATATAAAATTAAATCATAAATATCATAAATATTATAATATATAATAATACTATGAATCAATAATAATTATATATCTATAAATAATATATAATATTAAATATATATATAATAAATCTTATAATATATATTATTAAATATATATATATATAAATATAATTAATAAAATATAATATATATAAATATTAAATATCTATTTATCGTGAATACATTAATATATGTTGAAGTAACTTAATATATAAATATATAATATAAATATATAATATTTATTTATATTATTATAATTTATTAATTAATTAATATATTAATAAATTATATTATTATTAAATAATATAATATATATTTAATATATCAAAACATAATACTATTTATTAAATACAATTTTTATATTTATTATTTACATAGAATTTTAAATAAATTAATAAAATATTTTATTATTATACAAATATGATAAATTTTTAATATAAATATAAATTTAATATTAGAAAATGAAATTAAAATCATTTATAATAATTTAAAAAATTTAACCCTTTTTATACTAATTAAATACCTTAATTATAAAAATATAATATAATTTATTATATATATAATAATTTATAATAATAATAATAATTAATAAATAATATATAATTATATATAAAATATATATTATATATTTAAAAAAATAATATTGATATATATATTAATATAATATATTATATAATAATATATCTATATTAATATATAATTATTAATTATATATAATAAAAATTATAATATATAAAATATAAAATAATGATATAAATATATTTATAATAAATAATAAAATATAATTTGATTTTATAAATAACAAAAAATTCATTGGTCCATTTCTATCAGTATGATATGTATAATAATATTATATATATATATATATAAAATTATATTTATATATATATAATATAATGTTATTTATAATATATTCTATAATAATGTTTTATAATAATTTTATATGTTTATATAATATTTATAATTATATATGTAATATATAATTATGTATATAAAATAATTTATTATATAATATTATATATAATTAATATTATTCATAATATATAATATATTTAAAATATAATATTAATATATATATTATATTTATTATATAATATATATTATATAATAATATGTATATAATATACTTTGTTATATTGTATAAATATAATAAATGTTAATAAAAATATATAAGTATATAATTATAAATATATATAATTATAATTAATATTAATAATATATTAATATTATATAAATAATTATAATATATCTTATTATATAAATATATTTATATAGTATAATATATTTATAATAATATATTTAGAATAATCTATATAACAATAATAATAAAGATATATTTATTATAATTATATATATAAATTATAATAATCTATAAATAATTATTAATATTAAATATAATAAATATATTTAATATAATAAATAATTAATTATAATATTAATTATAATTATATAAATTAAAATAATATATATTACTATTTAAAAATATAAAATAATATTTAAATTTTTAATAATAATAAGACTATATATAATCAGTTTATACAAAATATATAATATAATAACTATTACTAAAAAAATATATTAAAATTTAAATAAAATAATATAGATATAGATATTGGAATATAATTATTATTAAATATAATAAATTATAATCTATTATAATATAATTTAATAATATAATATATAAAATAATATATATATAAAGTGAGTAAGGGGGGGAAAAAAACTTTAACAGTAAAAAAAGTTAAACCGGAAGGCGCAAGAAATTTTGTCCGGTTAAAATCTGGGCACCCTAATCCGTTTTAATTTTTTTTGCTCATTTGTTTTGGTACTTTTTTTTTTTAACCTAATTTTTTTTTTGCCCAAATTTTTTTTTTTTTTTACTAATTTTTTTGCCTACTTTTTTTTAACGTTTTGGGGTTTCAGATTTTTTGGGTCCCGTTTTTAAAATCTGGCAAAACCTTAAATCCCCGTTTTAAATTTTTTTGTTCCTTTTTTTTACAATTTTTTTTAGGCACTGTTACAAACAGGATGGTTGTTTATTTCATTTGAGATTAAAAGTTTTTGAATAGGTCCTAACTCAGGTAAGATTCACCCCCACCTTCCCAAGAAAAAATATTGAGATGTTTTTTCCCCCATTGGCCAAGCACATTTCTTTGGAAAAGGGTTTTTTTTTTTTTTTTTTGGGAAATTCTTAAGCTTTTAATTGTTGAAATATTACTTGGAAAAATTTTTTTTTCTATGATTTTTTTTTTTCATTAAAGAAATTTCTGACGTTTTTTGAAAATACCGTTGTAAGTAATGGTTTTTTTTTTTAAGGTTGGTGAAAAAGAAAAAACCCGAATTTTAAAAGGTCTTGGAAAGAAACGTTTTTTGGAAAGGTTTTTAAATTGGGCCCCAAATAGGGGGCTCGAGCCCCCAAAATGGGGAAAAAAATTTTTTTTTTTTTTTGTTTTTTGTATGCAAATGAATGGGCCTGAAATTGATCGGTGGATCATTTCATTTTTGATGCCGTTTTCGAAATGGATTGATTCTTGCGAGGACAAACTCGTTTAAAAAACCCCTAAATTTCGGATGGGTTTTTTAAAATCGTCCCTTTTCTACGTTGAATCTAGTTTGCCTTTGTAAAACCTAAAAAACCATAAAAAACAGAAAAGAAAAATTATTAATAAACTTAACAAATGAAACAGATTCATCTATAAGAGAGTATTGGTGGTAGATTAAATTGGGGATGCCGAAGTTAAAAACCGCGGAAAGTAAAAAAACCGGAAGTAAAATTTTTTTTTCCGCCCCTTTCTTATCGAAAAGAAAAAAAACCGCTAGGTTTTTTTTTTTTACGAAACAATAAAAAATGAATAATTTATTTAAAAAAAAAAATTAAATAAAATTAATTTAAAAATTATACTTTTAAATTAAAATTAAAAAAATTAAATAATTTTAAATTTAAATTAATTAAAATGGCTAGCCTCATTAAAACAAACTTTTAAACATTAAAATAATAAGAAATAACAAAAAATAAATAAATAAAATATATAAATATATTATTAACCGTAAATATGGGCCCGCAACGCACAGGATTAAAACGTAAAACTCCAGGCGGCCCCCCTCCCTAAAAAAAATTAAATTGGAAAAAATCGTAAAGAAGGGGGCTGAAAATTTTTTGGGAGGCCTTGGTGAAGGAATTTTTCCCGGAAAAAGTTTGGAAGAAGGAATTCAGCAATAGTCCGGTACAATTTTTTTCGGTTTTTCCGGGTTTTTCCGGAGACCCCCCCGAGGGGGGGGGGTCCTTCTTGAAAAAAAAAGAAAGAAATATTGGGCATCCAAAAATTGCCCAAAAACCAGATAGGAAGAAGAAAGGGAAGATGTTCCCCTTGGAAAAAAAGGGAAGGGGAAAATGGGAAGGACGAAGGAGGTTCACAGAAGAAAGAAGAGTTTTTGGGAGTAAGGAGTTTCCCCCCCTGAAGTTTCCAAAGGAGTTCGGAAAGTTGGGCATCGGCAACCGGTGGGCTGGAGCTTGGTTTTTGGCCGGGTGCCCGAGTTTTAATAAATATTCGTTTTTTAAGTTCGCATAATTTTACAATCAAATAAATATTTTTAAAATTTGAACCTGTAAGATAAATCTCGAAAATGACGGCTTTTATAAAAGTTCCCGTTTAAAGGGTGGGTCCCTGGGGAAACCCTCAAACGGAAGGGGGTCCCCCCCGAACTGGAATAAAAAAAATGGCCGGGAAATGCAAAACAGAGGAGGGAAAGGAAGATAAAAGGATGGAAGCCACCAGAGAATGAAAGAAGGAAGCAAAGGAAATGAAAGGAAAGAATAAGGGAAGGAAAAGGAGTTTTGGAGAGGAGTCCTGAGTCCGAAAGGAGTCGGAGTTTTTTGGGGCGTCGGCCACCGTGCTTTGGGAGCTGGTGGGGGGGCGGTTTTGGCCGAAAAGTTTTAAAATAAAATTATTTCGTTTTTAAAGTCACCCCTATTTTTACAAAACAATCAAAAAAATATGTTTTTATTGAAAAACCTGTAAAAAAGAATATCTCCGAAAATCGGAACGGTTTTAAAAAATAAGTTCCGGTAAAGGGTGGGGGGGGGGGTTCTGAGGACCCTTCAACGGAGGGGGTTCCCCCGAACTGCAACGACGGATAGAGGCCAACGGAATGCATAACTCGGTCCCGGGAAAACTGAAGAAAAGGGAGGAAAAAAAGAATCGAGAAAGTAGGGAAAGGAATTTAAGGAAAGAATAAGGAAGGCTAAGAGTCCCCCCTGGAGAAAAGGAAGAGCAGAAAAGTTTTGGGTACCCGGCACCGGTGGCTTGGGGAGCCGGGTGCGGGTGCCCCCCCGAAGTTAAGTAAAACATTCGTTTTTTTAAATTATACCAATTAACAAAACATTAAACTGGTGGGGGGGGCACAAATACTGCTTCTTTTGTTCTAAACATGTTAACATGTCGTTCCCAAATGGTGGCAATTTGCAATCTTTTTGCAAAAGGTAAACCCCGTTTTTTTTTTTTTTTCCTAAATTCAAAATTTTGAAAAAGTGAACAAAGTAGCAACTTTTAAAATAATTTTTATAAAATCTTAGATTTTTTTCTTTTTTAGAAAATGTTAACGAATATGCTTTTATTTATTTATGTTTTGTTCTTTAATTTGTTTATTATTTTTGTGACCCTCCTTTTTTTTTTTTTATAAAGTTTTTTTTTTATTTTCCATTTTATTAAGTCTAAGGTGTTTTTTTTTAAAATTATTTAAAATTATTTTTATTAAAGATTTTTTTAAAAATATTAACTTACGTTGCTAGAGTTGAATTTTTTTTTAATTTTTAATTTTTTTTATTTCCAATTTATTTTTTTTTCCCTAATTTTTTTTTTTTTTTCTATAAAGGTTTTTTTATTTTTAACAATTTTAAACTTTGGATTCTTTTTTAATTTTTTTTTACTTTTAAATTTTTTTTTTTTTTTTTTTTTTTTTTTTTTTTTTAATTTTAATTTTTATTTTTTTTCTAACTTTTTTTTTTTTTTTTAACAAGTATTTTTATTTTTTAAAAAAACATTTATACTTTGGTTGTTTTTTTTTTAAATATTATTTTATTTTTAATTTTTTTTAAATAAATTTTTTTCTCTTTTTTCTTAACTTTTTTTTGGTATTAGCTCTAAATTATTTTTCCTAACAATTTTTAATAAAATTTTTTTTTGGTTTTTTAAAAAATTTTTTTTTTTATTTTTAAAATTTTTTTTAAAAAAAAAAATTTTTTTTAAAAAACTTTAATTTTTATTGTTTTCAAAAATTTATTTTTTTCCAATTTTTTTTTTTTTTTTATTTTTTTTTGGTTTTTTTTCCTTTTTTCCTTTTAAAACGTTTTTTTTGTTTTTTTTCTACTAAAAAATTTATTCAGTTAAATGTTTAATAGTCTCAAAAAAAATTTTTTGCCATTTTTTTAACCAAATAACCCTAAAAAACAAAGTACAAATTCCGTAAAATCAGTTAATTTCAAACCACCCCACCACACCCCTCCTAAACCCTTCTATTGATCTTTTTTCAAAAGTTTCATATTTCTTTGAAATCTCATTTTGGAATCCCAAATTTTCCCAAAATAAATTTTTTATTGTTTTTTTATCAAATAAAAATAAACAAACAAAAATAACATTTTTAAATTTATTTATTTTGAGATTGATGGTTTTTACTTTAAAACATTTTTTTGTTAATTTTGAAATAAAAATTTTTTTTTTATTCTTTTTTTTAATTCTTTTTTAAAAAATAACTCACAAAAATTTTGCATTTTTTTTTTTTTTTACATACCTAAAAGGCAGTAAATCAAGTAAAAACCACAAAGCCCTTCCCTAAACCACCTTCCTTGTTCCAAATCGTGGGGGGATTCCTATTTTGGAATCTATTTGGAAAAAAATTCCAGGTCCATTATTTTTTTATTAAAAACAAAAAAAACAAACCTTTTTAATACATTTTTTTAAATGTTTAATTAACTTTTTCCCCAAATTTAAAAACGTTTTTTTTTTAAAAAACAAATACCCCTGAAAGCCAAGTTAAATCATAGTAATCAAATTTAAAATCAGTAAAGCAAGTAAAAATCAGTAAAAAAATATTCAAAAAGTAAAAATTCAAACTGTCACCATACCCCCTCCCTAACCCATCCCCGTGATCTTTAAATTTTGAAATCTATTTGAAAATTCTTATTTGATCTATTGAAAAAAAAAATTTTTCAAAGTTTTTTAATTTTTACCATATCTTTTTTTTTGGTTAAATAAACAATAAAACAAAATAAAATCCTTTTTAACTTTTAAAAAGTTTGTTTTTGTTTTGTTTTTGAAAGAATGTTCTGTTATATATGTTGGTTACACTTTAAATCTCAGTTGTTTTTTGGGGAAATGTTGGACTTACTTTAATTTTCGTACAGTTTTGCTTGTAGGGTTTTTTTTTGTTTTTTTTGCCATTGTTTAATGCAATGTTTTGACTTGTTTTGTTGGTTTGTTTTGGTTTGTTTTGGTTTGGTATTTGTTTGGTTTGGTGTTTTTGTTGTTTTTTGTTTGTTTTTTTGGTTTGCGTTGTTGGTTGTTGTTTTTTTTTTTTTGTTTTTTGGTTTAAAAATTTAATAAATTGTTATTAATCAAAGTTTTCTTAAATGTAAAATATACAAAACTTTTTTTTCAATAATTTTCCATTAAAAATAGTTAAAATGTTTAATTTTACATTAACATTTGGAAAAAAAATATTATGGAAAGAATGTTAAAAAAAAATATAATCTTCCTGGTGGCCTATCCTGGAACAATGACATATTTTCCAGTTAAAGCAGGTAAAATAAAAATTAAGAAAAGTTTTCACTTTACAGCAGAAAAAAATTCCAGACAAAATAAAGCGCAAATTCCTTTTATCAATCTTTACTAAAAATCAACAACCCGCACAATATTAAATTAAATTAATTATTTATTTATTTAATTATTATTTAATTAATTTATTTTATTTATTGTTTATTATTTATTATAAATTTATTTTATTATTTATTTAAAATTATTATTAATTATAATTTTTAAAATAAATTTATTTATTATTAATTATTTTGGTAAATTGGATATAATTTAAAAAAATTTATTATTTCCCACAAATAAGAAATAAAAATCTTCCAATAACCCAAAATAACGGCGTGCGGATCCCCTTCAATACCTTTTTTGCCCTTGCAGGGTTTCTCCCCCAAACTAAAAAACATTGGTAAAAGTGGTAAATTGCTCCTCTACCCGAACACCCCTAAACATTACGGGTACCGGGGGCAATTTTTTTAGTACCTTTCAAGGGTAAACCCAATCAAAAGAGAACGTTGGTATTTTGGGGGGCTTAAGCCATCAAAACGGTTCAAGCCCAATGACAATTTCGAGGAAATTAACCTCAATTAGTCTTTAAAAATCATCTTTTTTAACCAATGGTAAAAGAAGGGGTTAAAAATGAGAAAATTTATTTTATTTTTTGTTACTTTAATACTTTAAAAAAATCCATTTAATTCATTAAAATGGTTTTTCCTTTCAATTTATTAAAAAGATTTTTTAATTTAATTAATTAAAATTATTATAGATTAAATTGAATTTATTAAAAAAAAATTTAATTAAATCATTATTTTTAAAACATTATTTTATTATTATTTAATTATTTTATTAAAATTAATTTAAAAAATTTAAATGATTAAAATTAAAAAAATTAATTATTTTAATTAATTAATTTAAAATTAATTATATTAAAGTATGTTGAATTTTAAAATTAAATTAAAAATTTTTTAATTATTAAGGATATTGAATTAAAAATGAAACTTAATGTAATATAATTAATTCATATGTTTAATGTGAACATAACTATAAATATAATTTATATATAATAAATTATATTATATATTTAATTTAATAATTATATATAAATCTTAGCAAATTTAATATAATCTAATAATTAAATACTTATATATGTTTATATAATGATGAGTTTAAATTCGAATTATATCATTAAATATAATTAAATAATATATATAATTATATAATATATAATACTAATACTGGTAAGATATGAGCTATTAAATGGTTGCTTTATCCTTAGCCTTAACATAACCAAAACATGTCTTTTAAACACACACACACACACAACCAAACACACACAAAACACACACCAAACATCAAATGTAACAACATTTTTTAAATATTTATTTCGCAAAATACATAATAAAAATGGTTTTACTGCATAAATAAATTTGAGATTATTTTAAATTTCAAAATTTAATCCGTTTATAAAAACCGAGATGAAAAATTGATCCATTTGGGGTAACCAAATTAAACAATAGTGGGGAAATTATTTTATAATATTTTAATGGGAGAATTAAAACGTGGGCCCCCTTTGAAATAAGAAGGACATGGAAGGAAATACAGAGTGGATGGGAAGAAAAGAATTTTTTGAAATAGTAAACCATCAAGCTTTTTTTGGTAATGGTTTTTTTTTGCCAATCCATCTTTTTTGGTTTCCCGATAACAAATATACCTTAAACACTTTCCGTAATTTTTCCAAGGTTTTTGAAAAGTTGGGTTAAAGTAGAAAATACTAATAAGCAATAACCTCCTCTGTTTACTTACTCCCCCCGTGGGGTTTTAAAATTAGCATTAAGGATTCCCGGGGTGGATTCCGTCCCTAATTCAAGTTCCCCTTTTATGAAGTAAAGGTTCAAAATCGTTACCCCCGTGCGGGTCCCAATCCTCTTCCAAATCGACATTATACAATTGTATTTCCCATTTTAATTGCTTTCACTGTAATCATGGTTTTGTTGAATTAATATCAAATAAACATGACTCCAATCATGAGCTTGTAACTATTTTTTTTCCCAATGACTACAAGATCTAGGTAGGGCCGCTCACCTCTATGGCAATTCTAAAAATTGGGTTAGTATCTTTGTATCTTTTTTTTTTAATTGGGATTGTAAGGACCTTTTGGGGCCCTTTTTTTACCAATATATTTTTTTTATGTTTCATCAAATTTGTTTTCCTTTTTTTATTTCTAGAGTTATTAAGTCTTGTTTTTTTGGTCCAGTACACACAAAGGAATTACCGTAGGCCCCAGGACCATAATCCTGCTATTTTTCATCTGGTTAAAGTTCACCCTAAAATTTTCCCTGTTCAGGAACTTTCCATCCGTTCTTTCCCAGCGAACAAAAATACAAAGAGGTCCTGTAAATCGCAGTACAATGCCCCTTTTGGTTTGAAAAACTTTGGTTTAAAGTAAATAATATCAAATATTTTAATTACCGTGCATAAATGCAGTTTGTTTAATGCAAAAGCAATAAGAAATTTGGTTTTAAGCAAAGTGTGAGAATCGTTCGTTTGTTCGGCTTACCGCCATTTTTAACACTGGGTCCACAACACTATTTTACGCCCTATTGGAGATAACCGCTTAGGGGAACTTTCCAAAATAAATCCCGCTTTGGGTTTATTAGCTCCCGAAAATCTTTGGTTTTTATCAAACTTAAGTGGCAATCTACATTTTCCCCTCTTTGTAAGTTGTTAAATTTTGTCAATTTTTCCCCAAAAAAAGAAGAGAAACCAAAACTTTTTTTTTTGGCAATGATCGCATCCAGAAAATTTTTTTTCTTGGATATGTTTTAAAGTAATATCAAAGTTACAGCACCTTCCTTTCTTTTTTGAAAGAAGACGGAAATAACCTCTTTTTAAAGTTTTTTTTCCCTCGAAAAAATTCAGGATCTGCCCCCTCGTTGAATAAATTTAGTTTGGTAAAGACCCTGAAAATTGCCGCTCTGTCTTTTTAATTTTTTTTTAGGGAAGTGTTTCACATAAATCCTTTTCAAAAAAAAACCTCCTTTTCTTTTTAACGTCCTAAAACTTACCTTTAACTGCCCAACTATTTTTTAAAGTATTTTTCCGTAACCCATCTTTCTATTGCCCAATAATTGATTTTTTTCAAAGGGTTGTTTGTTGTAAAATAACCCTTTTCACATGGCTCTCCGTTGTTTCAATTCTTCATCATTGTGAATTGCCACAGATTTTGAACTATTTAAAATCGCTTTTAACACATTTTTAACATTAGGTAAGGTTGGAAAAAAAATATTTAAGTTTTTATTTTTTTTGGTTTCGTTTTTGTTATTCATGCTTACGCTCAATAAGTTAAATAAGTAATTTGAAAAAAAGGAGGAAAGAAATTTTAAACATGTACTGGTTGGGCCGAAAAATAATTTTGTCCCCCGTTTGCAAAGTCATTTTCTTTGAAATTGAATTCCATTGTCCTGGTAACTTTATCAACTAATTAAGTTTTTTTTCTGGGGGGAAAAACCAAACAAGGGGTAATTTTTCAATTCGTTTCCCTGTTAACTAAG
>JABUQX010114055.1:10000-12500 GCA_015478945.1 Trachelipus rathkii
TATTTAAGAGCTCTTTCAAGTAAATCAATTGAATGTGAATAATTTGAAATTGAGCAAATCTGGAACAAATGAAGGAAGCGGTTGGTAGCAGTGCAAAAGAAGTGTGTGGATGTGCTAAAATTGGAAGGAAGCATGTGAACAGTGAGTGTTGGAATGAAGAGGTGATGCAAGCGGTTAAAAGTAAAATAGAAGCGTGGTTGAGGGTACTAAAAGCCAATGTTGATTTCTGAAAAGAAAGATGTTTGGAATTATATAAGGAGGAAAAAGGGAATATTGAAAGATGCATACGTAGGAGGAAAAAAGAGGTAAATGAACAGCTTGGAAGGAGTATGAAGGGGGACTTACAAGGGAATAGGAATCTCTTCAGGAGCGAAGTAAGAAACGTTAAGAATGAGAATAAAGGGAATATGATTAGAATAATGAGTAGGGATGGTGCCTTCATAACTGAGGAAATGGATGTGGGGGGAGTGTAGATGGAACACTTCAAAAATCTGCATAACATTGGCAGTAATGAAAAAGTGATAGTAAATGTGTGGGTTTTTTTTGAAGGTGCAAGAAGGAATAGGTATTTTGGGGATGAGGACACAAGTAAGAAAGAGATAATGGGTGGAGTGAAAAAGTTTAAGAATGGTAAATCTGCAGGTATAGATGAAATTACTGGTGAAATGATCAAGAACAGAGGCGAAATAGTGATTGAGTGAATTGGAAGTTGCGTAACAAAGCGTTTATGGAAGGTATAGGTCCGAGGGATTGAACTAGAGCAGTGATAGTACTCTTATATAAGGCTAAGGGGATAAGGGTAACTGTAGGAATTATAGGATAATTAGTTTATTGAGTGTTGTATGGAAGATATATGCTGGTATTTTGATTAAAAGAGTGTGTCGATTGACTGAAGGACTGAATGGTGAAGAACAAAAAGCATTTAGAAGTGGGAGAGGATGTGTGGATCAAATCTTTACATTGAAACAAATGATTGAGAAAAGGAGAGAGAAGAATAAATTGTATTTTGGTTTTATGGATTTGCAATTTGATAGGAATAATAAAGAAGCGCTAGGGCAGGTGCTAGTGATATATGATGTTGGTGGTAAGCTTCTGAATGGAATCAAAAATATGTATGAGGATAGTGAAACGTGTGAAAGAATAAATAGAGTCGAAAGTTATTGGTTTAATATTAATAGTTTAGTGAGGCAGGGATGTGTTATGTCTCCTTGGTTATTCAATTTGTATATGGCTGGTGTTATGAAAGAATTAGAGGTGGTGTGGCAGGATAAGGTGTTAGAATGATGGTGAATGAAAAAGAGTGGAGGGTGCCCTATCTATTATATTCGGATGATTTGGTTTTGTGTGGCGAATCTTAAGATAGTATAAGAGGATTTGTAGAGTGATTTGGTGAGGTGTGTAAAAGGAGGGGTTTGAAAGTAAACTTAGATAAGAGTAAAGTTATGGTTGTGAGTGAGGACAGTCTTTGGTGTGAAGTTATGTTAGGTGGTAGGCAGCTGGAACATGTGTCTGAGTTTAAATATTTAGGATATATGCTGGATGAAAAGGAAACGGATAATGCAGGGTGTTGTAGGAAAGTTATGAATGGCAGGAAGGTGGCTGATGCAATTAAATCGTTGATGGATGCAAAGGGACTAAAACTTGAGTGCTCTAGGGTCTTACATGAGGGTATGTTTTTACCTTTTTTAATGTATAGTAGTGTGAATATGGTCTGGAATAAGAGGTATAGATCTAAAGTACAATGTGTTCAGATGGACATTCTTAGGTTCGTGTTAGGTGTAGGAAGAGTTGATAAAATGAGGAATTAAAGTATTAGAGAGTTGTGTGGTGTGAAGAAAAGGATAAATGAGAGAATAAATGAAAGTACATTGAAATTGTTTGGTTATGTGGAAAGGATGGATTAAAGTCGGTTGGTAAAGCGGATGTGTAGTAGTGAGTTTGCTGGGAGTAGACCGGCTGGAAGACCGAAGAAAAAGTGGATTGAGTCAGTAAAGGATTACCTGGAGGAGAGAAATGTGAGTTTGGCAGAGGAAAGAAGAAAGGTGCATAATAGTAGTGAATGGTGGGGTTTTGTGAGAGGGTGTGGTTTTGGCCCACCTGGGCTAAGAGATGAACCCCATATTGACGAGATGGTGCTAGTGAGAATCTGTTGAGATCCCGTGAAGCTCATGGATGGATTTTCTGACTGCGACGAGTTCTCACTGAAAGGTATAAACAGGGTTGTAAGGCTGAGTTTTCTTTTCGACTTTCGTCATATTCTTCTACTACTTTTCTGCTTCCGGTGCATATATATATATATATAAATATATATATATATATATATATATATATATATATATATATATATATATATATATATATATATCTTTACTGCTTGCTATTTGCTTAACAATATAACATATATATATATACATATTGTCACTGTAATATATATATATATATAACACTATATATATATATATGACTTATATATATATATATATATATATATCTTAGTAAC
>JABUQX010114056.1:0-12609 GCA_015478945.1 Trachelipus rathkii
TCATAAGAGTATATATATATATATATATATATATATATATATATATATATATATATATAAACATATATATATATATATATATATATATATATATATATATATATATATATATATATATATATATATATATATATATATATATATATATATACTTTTTACTTGGCTGGTACCCTCTCCTCTCCCATGGAAAGAGGTGTTCATGTGATAATTGCAAGAACGAATATCTCTCTTATATCTCTCGAATACTTTAGACATTTTAGAGAGCAATGAAAAGAGGTCTCTATGAAGCTGAGGTATTAGGTGGCTTATTTGGTTTTAATATGGGGATTATATGTGCGGGTTTCCAGAACGGTAAGATAGTGTTAGTTTTGCAAAGGTGCGTCGAATATTTGGGTTAGCGTTTCTATGGCGTTAATTCCAAAGTGTTTGAGGTGAATATTGGATATCTTGTCAGGACCCTCTGCTTGCGAGTTTTTGAAGTTTTTGAGTGTGTGTTAAGCACTTCTTTGAGAGTGAATGGAGGATTTTCTAAGTTGTTCTTCAATTTTTTTTTATGTCGTTTAATTGTTAATTTATTTGTGCGGATTGTAGATTTATGGCTTATTTTAGAATATTGTGACATAATGATGTTACATTGCATTTTAGTAATGGGGATTTTATTATTTTGTTTACAGATGAATTCGTGTAGTGATGGGGAGGTTATGTTTGTGATGTGTGAACTCTTTTTATTTTGTTCGGTATATTTTTGTTGTGTTGCTTTTAAGGATTAGTGTTCCGGTGTAATGCTGCCTAATTTTAATCTTATTGGAGTTGATTAAGTTGTTTATTATATTGTTGAGGTCTACGATTAGGTGGTCATGATTTGTTGGAGGGAGTTTCTTTGCTCTATTAGGGTGTCTATTTCAGGTGAGAAATTGAGATTAAAATGTTTGCGTTGGCTGTAGGGGATGTATTTTTTGGATGCTTTTAGTATAGTTTTATTGTAGTGTTGGATTGATCTTTCAAGAGACGGAAAGTTGTCTATGTGGAAAGATTGGTTTTTGCTCTATAGATTCAGTGTAAGCTTAGCAGTTCGCTTTCATGTAGTTGGTGTTATTTTTATTTTTTTTCAAGAAAAGGATATATGTGTGGGGTGTTTATGTTGAATTGTAATTAATATTGGAGTATGATAAGATGAGAGGTTATCATAATGTTGAATTGATTGTCAAGTATGTTGGCTACTATTATTAAGGACACAAAGTGCATGTATGTGTGTGTGTGTGTGTGTGTGAAGGTATGCAGAGTGATGGGCATTGAAGTCCCGGCCAGTGTCAAGTTATTATTTTGACTTAAAGGGAATAAGCATTGGGACATTATTCCTAAGGCAGTGTTAAGAGATGGTTGGTGGGATATAAAAACTTATTACGTTGTTTGTTTTTTTATATTTACTTCTATTGATTGGTAAGTGGAAGTTGGGTCATTTCTCTTTATTAGTTGTGTGAGATTTGAGGTGTTACAAAATTGAAAAAAAAATTTGTATGAGAGTGCCTAGGCTATGTTTGGATGGAACTTTGTGGTTTCTTGAGATTGTGTAGTTGGGAAATTCATAGAGGTAAGTGTTTGGCGTGAGGTTAGATTCCTGTATCAGTGCTATGTGTATATGTATATTGAATTTAATTAACGTGCTGAAGAGATATTATATATATATATATATATATATATATATATATATATAGCAGTGATATACTGATATATATAGCAGTATATATGATATATACAGCAGATGATATATATATATACTATATTATTATATAGTATTATTATTATTACAAGTATTTGTTGATATTACATATTGTTATTGTTGGTTAAGGCTATTGCTACACAAGTTGCTGAGCAAATTATATTATTGGCATGCCATAGTTGTATATTACATATATTGGTTACATATTGGCTGGCTGGCTACAGCTAGTTATTGCCACAGGCTGGTACATTGAGTTATTGGTTACTGGTTATTGCTATTACACATACAGGCTGGCTGGCTGGCTATTATTGTTAAACATATATACTATTATTACATTATCATATATTATTGATATTATATATTATTATTAAGAGCTATTAGCTGCTATTATTATATATTATTATTATTATTATTATTATTATTATATTACATATTACATACATATTGTTACATATATATATATTATATAGTTGATATATATATATTATTATTATATATATTACATATATATATACATATATTATTATTATGTTATTATTATTATATTATTATTATATTATTATATATAAATTATAAGATATTATATTGCTATTATTATTACTGCTATTGCTATTATGTTATTATATTATTGGCTATTACACATGAAGGAAGAAGAAGAAGAAGAAGAAGATATATACATACATATTATTACATATATTGTTATTATTGTATGTTGTTATATACATATACAAGTTGCTATTAAGCTGGCTACTGGCTGTATTATATTATTATTGGTTATTACTATTACATGGTTATTGTTAAATATATATATAATAGGCTGATAAGAAGAGCTATTAGCTGAATAGCGAAGAAGAAGGCTGGTTGTTGGCAATATGGAGCTAGCAGCTAAAGATATATATATGTTGGAGCATATGAGCAGAAGAGCATATATAAATATATATATGTTAAGCAGCAGTTATAAGGCAGGCATGGCGGCAGGCAGGCAGGCAGGTGGTCAGGCAGGCAGGCAGGAGTCAGTGTACTGGACCCACCACGGCTAACAAAGCTGCCACACTGGGTTGAAAAAAATCAATACCATGGGTGGGACCTGGAACATACATATTTCAAACGTCAAAAAGAAGATTTGAATAAAGAAATGAATATTCAGTCAATTAAAAATAAACAAAAACTAACAAATTAAATCCTTGCATTATTATAAAGTCCTAGTATTACTTAACAAAATCAAATATTAGGAAGAACATTCACTTCTGTAGAAAACAAGAGCAATAGAGTTATTACAAAAGCGTGAGATTCGATGTAAGATAAGAGTGGATACTTTGATGGTGCGGATCTTGAAGTAGGGAAAATGACGGCGGCGATCGGAGACCAGCTGGGAAACAATCAATGAGGATATGGCGAACAGATTGCGGGGCGTGGCCAAAAACGCGCAAGTGGCGGGGCGTTCCGTAACATATAGTGACTGTGAGTGATATTAGTGTGGCCAATATGGAGACGTGCAAGTATCACCTTGTGTAAGCGTTTTTTCTTCTTCATACGACCACTCCCCAAAGACTTTTTAAATTCAAGTTTCGTCTCCTGATCATTCGTCCAGCGCTCTTGCCAATAAGATCGAAAACATTGTCGGAGAGCAGGATAGTAATCGGTTGATGGGAGGTAGACTTGTCGAATGGCATCCGGAAGGTACCTGGAGCAGCTCCGAAATGCTGTCAAATAAGTTGCCAAATTCCTGCACAAAGATTTTTTCATTTCTTAATTGTGTTTCTGTTCGTCTTAGGAATTTTCTTTTGCAAACCAACCCATGTATTATATAGAGCTTCAACTTTTTTTATACAATGTTGAACATACACGTGCTTTGTTCTAAAAGATGATTACTTCATTAATATTAATTTACTACTCTCTCGTACTGTAAGTCTAACTTCTCGCAGGTTAAAAAATAGAACGCTCAGCACTTGCTTGATGGACGGAAGTTTGCTGCCAACAATTTGAGGATAGTAATTTCCTATTAGGTACACTGAAGTATCCTTTCTCAACAATCGAAGATTAGACATTATGCGAAAATAATTGACAAATTCACTTCAAACAAACTTCTCAACAAGAGACGATGTTGGACTGAACGTTGGTTACGGAGTCACGAACATTTATATATCTACCGTGGACCGAAAAGAAATCACGTGTTTTCAAATATGCTATCTGTTTTCTTAAAGATGTTTTAAAGTAATTCTTGCGATAAGAAAAAATCAAATTATACACACTAGAAACATCACATTGACGTAATACATGTATCAAATCAAAGGGCAAAATATGCTTATATTTCAGATATAATAATTTTATCTAAATATTACATACTAAAATTTTAACGCCAAAGAGACTTTTCATACAAAATTATAGTTTTTTTCTCATATTTCGGTTAATTTAAAGAGTACAATAGTTATAAATGTACTATTTAAAAGTTATTGATCAGCTGCAAGAAATATAATATAGTGTAGTTTTCATTATAATTAAACAGTAATATGAGAAAATGGCAAATAACGTAAAAAATAAAACACATTTTCAAATATTTCCATTATTTCAGTTTTCATTTGCCGTGAGGGACGACTTATCATTAAAATATTAGCAACAAATTTCTCACACACGATTTTCAGTGGAACTGTAACACTACTGGAAGATGAGATCAAAAATATATGGGGAAAATAATTTCTTCCCTTATACGATGGGCCAGTCTAAAATTATATATATATATATATATATATATATATATATATATATATATATATATATATATATATATATTATATATAATATATATATATATATATCATATATATATCATATATATATATATCTATATTATATATATATATATATATATATATTTATATATATATATATATATTATATTAGTATATATATATATTATATAAGTATATATCCGTATATCTTATATCATATATATATATATATACATATATAATATTATATATATACTAATTATATATATATATATATATATATATCATATATATATATATATATAATATATATATAATATTATATATAATATATATATATATATATATATATAATACGTTAATATATATATATAATATAGTATATATCTATATATATATATACTATATATATATATATAGTATTATAATATAATATATATACTTATATATATATACTGACGAAGAGGCGAGAGAAGTGAGGTTTGTTTTAAGTTGCGCTCTGCGTGAGAATAGAACGCAGCTGTTCCGAGTGTTGAGCCACTCTTGTGATTTTTATATACTGTTCCAAGTGATATTAAATTTTAAGGTGATCAAGCTAACGTGCTTATCTATTCTTGAAGAAGTTTTTTATCAAGTGTTCCTGTAAATGGTAAATCTTGCAAGTGATTTGCCATATAAATTATATCCTATATTCCATATTCATCACTACAGAAAAGCGTAGTTTCTAGCCGTTATAAGCTTTGTATTTTGATAGGCTATTATATCCGTGCTAATCTTTGTAAATGTTATTCTCAATCTGATAAGTTATATGTGAGGAATATCGTGTCGGAATATTATGAGCTTTAAAAGCTTGAATTCACTCCTGTGAATTTATATACTGCTCCAGGTGATATTAAATTTTAAGGTGTTCAAGACAATGTACTTATCCATTTAAAGAAGTTTATTATCAAGTGTTCCTGTAAATGTTAAATCTTGCAAGTGATTTGACATATAATCTATAACCAATATTCCATATTCGTCACTCACAGAAAAAGTGTAGTAAATAGTTGTTTTAAACTTTGTATTTTAAAGAGCTATTGTATTCGTGCTAATCTTTGTGAATACCATTCTCAATCCGATAAGTTATATGTGAAGAATATCTTGTCGGAATATTACGATCTATTTTAAAAGCTTGAATTTATCGTAGCTTATATTTGCAACGAAGAAGAATAAATCTCGATAAACCCAGGAATTGTTTCTTGAAAAACATTAGTCTCTCTCTCTCGCTCCGTCCAAGGATCACGCATTGAAAATAATTATTGATTCTTTCATGCTTGTATTATAATTCACCAATTCTCGTATGCATTACTTAACTATTTTGTAACCTTAAGAAGAATTATAGTTAATATTTATACTTTATATTTTTTCATATTGATATTGGCATCGTATACACTATTAAACAAGGAGAAAGTAAATGGCAATATATATGTATGGTATATATTGGGTGGATTTTTAAAGAATTTTAAAATAAATAAAATAATAATAAATAAAGGAAATCTTTTATAAATAAAAATTTTTTAAGGGGTGTTAATTTTAAAAAAAAAAAGGAAAAAAAAAAAAGGGGGGGGGGGGGGGGGGGGGGGGGGGGGGAGGGGGGGGGGGGGAGGAGGAAGAGGGTGGGGGAATAGATATAAACTGATAGTGTGGGTTTAACCTTTTAATTTTTTATATTATTTTTAACGGTACTCTTTATTGTTTATTGTGGGTGTTATTTGGTGAGCGGGGTGGTGGCTTTAGGTGTTGGGAAGTACCTAAGGTGGGGTGTCCCACAAAGCGTGCAGCCTGATTGAGTTATATATAGAAGTAGGGAAAGATGGGGAGGAGAGTGGTAATTAGGGTGGGGTGTATGAACGTGAGAGGGGTAAACGAGGATTTGAAGAGGGAGGAAGTGGGGTTGATGTTTGAAGAAAAAAGGTTGGATGTGCTAGGGATAACAGAAACTAAGTTGAAGGGAAAGAGGGAGATGGATTTTGGAAAATACAAGGGTATGATAGCAGGGGTGAACGAGAGGGTGAGGGCGAGGGAAGGGGTGGGAATAGTTATGAGGAAAGAGATGTGGGATAAGGTGAGGTTGTGTAACCAGGTGAGTTCTAGGATAATGTGGGTAAAAGTGAAATTCGGGGGGGGAATGTGGGTTTTTATATGTGCATATACACCAGTGAATGGAGCGAGGGAGGAGGAGAGAGAAGATTTTGGGGAGAGCTGAATGAGTGTTGGGAAAGTGTTAAACTGAAAAAAATTTGTCTATTGGGAGATTTGAATGCAGGAGTGGAAAGGGAGGGGGTGGGAAGATTAATAGGACCATTTCGGGTAGGGGAGAGGTAATGCTATGGAGGAAAGAGTCTGATAGAGTGTGTGTGTTCGAAGAGAAGAGTGATAGTAGGGGAAATACCCTTGATGGTTCAAAAAGAAGGTGAAAATCACAAGTATAAGTCATGGAAGAGCGAGGGATAGACGGGGGGGAGGGCGATCTTAGATGTGATGTGTGTGTAAATGGGAAGGAATAGAGTAGATTAGTAGATGGTAAATGTATTTAGATGGGGGGGCGGGAGGGGATATCGATCACTATTTGGTGTTGCCTAGGATCGAGGGTTGGGAGGAGAGGTGACGGTTTAAGGACAGGTGAGAAAAGAACACTGTTGAAGTGATAAAGGTGGAAAAATTGGAGGAGACAGTGTGTAAGAGGGAGTTTAGGAGAGGTATGGAGAATAGGTGGAGAGACGTGAGAGGGACGGGAATTGGGGAGGTGGAGGGGGAGTGGATGAGATTTAAAGAGGCAGTATGTGAAGAGGCTAGAAGGGTATGTGGAGTAAAAAGGGTGGGTGCAAGCAGAAGGAAAGGGAGTGAATGGTGGAGTGCAGGAGGTGAAGGAGGTGGGTGAAAAGAAAAAGAGGCTTATGTGAAATGGTTGGGAAGTAGGAGAGAAGATAGCTGGGAGGAATATAGGAGGGTTAGAGTGGAAGCAAAGAGGGCGGTGGAGAGGGCGAAGAGAAGAGCAAAAGATGAATGGTGTAGAAAAGTGACGGAAAATTTTGAATCGGGGAGCAAGATGTTCTGGAAAGAAGTAAATAAAAAAAGGAAGAAGAAGGAGGGGTTGGGGAGAGTATTATGGGAGGAGATGGGGAATGGATAGGAGGAGAGGATAGGGTGAGGAAGAGGTGGGGAGAGTATTTAGTGGACTATTGAATGGAAGTGGGTGAGGTAGGGAGGAAGATATGCGGAGGCGAGGATGGGAATGAAGTGGGGAAGGGAGGGGGAGGATGAAATACAAATGGAGAAATTATTAGGGCCTTGAATAAAGGAAAAAAAGGGAGGTCCGCAGGTCTGGATGGAGTGAGAATGGAAATGTTGCAGAAGGGAGGTATAAGGGTTGAGGAATGGCTGTATAGGTTTATAAATATGTTGGAGGAAGTGGTGAGGTACCACAGGATTGGGAGAATGGTTGTTTGGTTCCCCTGTATAAGGGAAGGGGATAGGATGGAATGTGGAAATTATAGAAGGTATAGTGTCTTTTACGTGTGGGTAGGGAAAAGTGTACGGAAGAATACTGATTGAGAGAGTAAGAGGTTTAACGGAGGGGAGAATGGGGAAGAACAGGAGGATTTAGGGAGGGAAAGAGGGTGTAGTGGACCAAGTTGTTTTTACCTAAAAGATGCTTGTGGAAGAAAAAGTATCTGAGAGGAAAGGGAAAGTGTATGGGTGTTTTCTAGATTTAGAGAAAGCATATGATAGAGTGAATAGGGGTGAATTGTGGAGGGTGTTGGAGGAAAATGGGGTGGGGGGTAATTTAGGGAAAGGTATTAGGGCTTTTTATAGGAATAGTAGAATGTGTGTGAGAGTGTTAGGAGGGGAGAGTGAGATGTTTGGGACGGTGTGTGGATTGAGGCAGGGGTGTGTAATGTCGCCGTGGCTATTCAATTTGTTTATGGAGAGTGTTTGCAGAGGAATGGTGAGGGAGGGGAGGGGGGGTGGAATTGATGAATGGGAATGATAGAAGGGAAGTGAACATGATACTGTTTGCGGATGATACTGCCCTAGTGGCGAAAAACGCGGAAGGGCTGAGGTATTTGGTGAAGGAGTTTGAGAGAATGTGTGGACAAAAGGGGCTCAAAATAAATCCAGGTAAGAGTAAAGTGTTAGTGTTTGAGATGAGGAGTGAGGGGGGGAGGGGTTAGAGGGTAGAGGTGGGGGTGTGGTATCGGAAGAGGTAAAGATAATTAGATTTAGGGATGGATTTTGGTAAGGGGGGAGGGATGAAGGAGGAGATAGAACATAGAGTAGGTGAAGGAATGAGAGCTTTGAGTGGTCTGAGAGAAATATGGAAAGGGGGGGATCTATCACAGAAAGTTAAGATAAGTATGTTTGAAAAAATCTGTGTACCAGCGGTGTTGTATGGGTGTGAAACGTGGGGTTGAAATGCAGGTCCAGGAGAAGTTGGAGTTTTGAAGATGAAAGGGGTTGAGAGGCGGTTTGTGGTGTTAGGCAGAAGGGAGAGGATTAGGAATAGGGTGGTGAGGGGAGAGATGTGATTGGAGGAATGGTCTGGTGGGAAGAGCGGAGAAGGGAATGTTAAGATGGTATGGGCATTTAGTGAGAATGGAGGAACAGAGAGTGGTTAGAAGAGTTTGGGAGGCGGAGGGGATAGGAAGGAGAGAAAGGGGGAGACCAAGAAGGAGGTGGATGGATGGAATAAAGGAGATGCTGGAGGAGGGAGGGATGGGGGAGGAAGAGGGTAGGGTGCTGGCGAAGGAATAGAGTGGGGTGGAGGAGAGATGGGTGAGGGCGAGATGAAGGGGGGGTGTGAATTTGAGAAGGGGCTGTACGGGGTTTGGGGGCGAAGGGCAACCACTCACCGTCACGTCCCCCCACCGCTCCAAGGCGGGCACAAACAAGTGTAGGTGAAATAAATAAATAAATAAATAAAATATATATATATATATATATATATATATATATATATATTGGAGACCGCTGTAAATCTCTATAATATATATATATATTTATATATAATATATATATATATATATATAATATATATATAATTTAATATATATATATATTATTATATATATGATATATATATATATATAAGATATATAATGATATATATATATATATATATTATATATATATATATATATATATATGAAATTATTATATAATTATATATATATTATATAGTATATATAATATATTATATATATATATAATATATATATTATATATATATATATATATATAATATATATATATATAGATATATATATATACGTATATATATATAGTATATATATATATATATTGTTATATGTTATGTATATGTGTGAGGGCGCGCTTGGAAATCCTGGAATCTGGGAGGAATTCCAGGATCCTGAAACCTGGAAAGCTGGAAAGTGGCTTCGCTGGAAACTGAAACTGAAAAAAAAATAAAAAAAATAAAAAAAAAGTAATTTTTAATAAACAAATAAATAATAAATAGTTTGCGCGATGGTATCTCTATTTTCGGTTGCCTGTTTGTGCCGCCGCCGTCTGCCTGGAATCGAGGGGTTTCGGGGGTTGCACACCAAAAAATTAACGCCTTCGAGAAGTGGTGTGGTTCCTTCCAGATAGGTAATTTTTTCTTAGAAGTGGATGAAATTTGTATAATGTCTAGAAGATGACGGGATAGGAAGGAAGGTAGAAGAGAATGAGGAAGAGAGAAGGAGAAACGAGAAAGGAGTAAGAAGGGAGGAACGAGGAAAGAAGAATGGTGTTTGGAACCCCTCGGAGGAGGGTCCCACTGAAATAAAAAGAAGAAGAAATGCACAGAGTGCATAAGAGAAGATGGAAAGAGGAATGAGGAATAAGAATGAATGGTGTTTGGACCCGCCCGGGGAAAAAAGAGGTCCCCCAACTAAAATTAAAAGAAGTAGAATGCAATCGGAGTGGCATAGAGAAGCAATGGAGAAGGCAGACTGAGAAGGAGACAGAGTTTGGGTACAACAGGCACCGGTGCTGGGAAGCCTGGTGCGGTGCTTTTCTGAGGTTTAGTAAGACATCTTTCTTCGTTTAGAGGCTCATCAGACTGGACAATTTCTATGTTTCCAAAAAATCTCCGTTTTCTTTTTATAATCTTCAAACTAAAATTGTTAAAAATTGTTATTATTGTAATTATTTATTTTAAACTTATTATTCACATTAGAATTATTCTTATGTTTTAATTTTTTGGCTTATTAATCTAATTTTTTTTTTAATTACTATTTTAAATTTTTTATTTGTTTAAATATTTTGTTTTTAGAACTAAAATTTCTAATATAGCCTTTTCATGTTTATCAATTAACGAATACGTAAAATTTTGTGTTTTTTAAACGGGCGCATTAAATCAGTAAATCAGAAAATAAACTACATCCCACCTATTCCCTCAGCTACCATGCTATGATCTATTGATTCTATTCATCTATTGATTCCATGTCATATTTTTTATAAAAATTGTTATGGGGTTTTAAACTACCCTAAAAGCAGTAAGTCAATTATCAAACGGCATCCAACTGTCTAATACCCTCTCTGCCATCCCATGATCTATTGATCTATTGACTCTATTTGATTCAGTTCATATTTTTGTATACATACCAAAAAACTTTTATTTATTTTTGTTTTCTTTAACTTTAAACATTTGTTTTTACTAAAAAATTTATTCTTTTTTATGTTTATAACTTAAAAAAATTGAATTTTTTACATACCCTAAAGAGTAAATGCAAGTAACATCGTTAATGCAACCATCCACTCTACCCTCTCTGCCCATTCCATGATCTATTGATCTATATCTTTTGATCTTTGATTCAAGTTATGATTTTTGTAATAACATAAATCACATGACAAAAACTTTATTTATTTTTGCTTTCTTTTTTTTACATTTTTTGGTTTTTACTAAAAAATTATTCTCTTTATGTTTATAACTTAAAAAAAATTTTGCAATTTTACGAATCACCTTACCAGCAGTAATCAGTAATCAGTTAATCAAACCAGCTCAACTTTCCAACCCTTACAACCTATTCTTACACCCCATCCATGATCTATTGATTCACTCTATTGATCTATTATCTATTGATTTCCTATTGATCTCTTTGATTCAATGTAATATTATTAAATTATCATTTTTGTATAAATAACATAAAAATAAATTTCTTTGCTGTAGCTGTTGTTCGTTGGATGTCGGCGTTTGTTGTTCGCAATAAAGTTTGATGCATTGGTTAATGTGGTTGGTTGTTTGTTGAAGTGATGTTTCGCGTTTGTTGTTGTATTTGTTGCATTTGTTGAATGTTTTTGTTGTTGTTGTTTGCTGTTGTTGTTGTTGTGTTTGTTGTTGTTAAATGTTTAATATATCACGTTCACGTTCCATGAGAAAATATAATTGCATACCTAGCTTTTTTTCAAACTATCTCTAAAATTTAATGTTAATTTTAACGTACGTGGTTGAAAAACTCAATGTAATTGAATTGAAAACTTGTTCAGATAACAAAAATGTATCTCGTCCACTCTAGCCTAACTGCATACAACTAAGACAGGCATTCATCTTTAACAAGGGTACTAAAATTAGAAGTTTTAGATATACTTACGTTCGTAGGCAGGCGCATTAGAAGTCGGCATGCGATATCTCCATCTTTACTATACAACGATATGTAACGATCAAAATTAATATTGAATATTATTATTATTTTATTATTATTATTATTATACAATTATTATTATTATTATTATTATTATTATTATTATTATTTTATTAAAATTATATTATTATTATATTATTATTATTATTATTATTATTATTATTTTATTATTATTATTATTTTTATTATTTTATTATTATTATTTTATTCTTAATATTATAATTTTTATATTTATTAATTATCTTTTTATTATTATTATTATTATTATTATTATTATTATTAATTATTATTATTTTATTTATTATTATTATTATTGGATATTAACTGCTATAATATTATTATTTTATTATTATTATTATTATTATGATTATTATTATTATTTTATATTATTATTATTATTATTATTATTATATTATTATTATTATGTATTATTTATATTATTATTCCACAAACACAGACAATAAAACATAGACTT
>JABUQX010114057.1:15000-17500 GCA_015478945.1 Trachelipus rathkii
CCCGTTTCTAAATATATTTAATTCATAGGTGTTTTTTTTAACCTTGCGTATTTAGTTCCCAAATATTCCGATAGCTTAAATATTCTTAAATCTAAATTATTAAATTGTTTACTATTTTATATTCATTCATATTCCTGAGCAATTTTATTTCTATGTACTTAATTCTTAAATGATTTTTTAATCTTCTGGATACACTTTCCTTCCAAAGACACTGACTTTCTAATGTAAATTTTAATTTAACCCTATTAAAATATCTACCCTTCAAAATCACTTTGCCTCGCACAATATTATTGGAAACGTATTTAACTCACTATCGAACTTTTTAGTAACCTAACTCTTTACTAGTTGACTTTTATTAATGACTTCAACCAATCCCCTTCCCACAAATCAATACTCACTGCAATAGAAAAAAACAAAGCATTCGATATCCTTATTCAAATAATCCTCCATCTCCCCCCCCCCTTGGTAAATAATGACAAAAAATGGCTCTCTAATTTCCTCACCAATCGTTTCGCTAAGGTCTCATACAAAAACAACCTCTCTCATTCTATCAAATTAAAAATGCGCCGTCCCACAGGGCGCCATTCTCTCTCCATTTTTGTTCAACTTTTTCACAGCGGATCTACCTACCCCCAACCTACCAATCCACCAAACTTATCACTTACGCAGACGGCATCAGTCTTATTTCCCAACACCCAGACGTAAGCATAGACACACAACATACCCAGGAATATTTACCATCTATTTGAAAATCTGGTTCAAACCTCCACAGAATGACAGCATCCCCACTTAAACTCCCTCCCAGTTTACTCTCTTTAACTACGACCTGTCACCAATTCTTCCCATCCATTCTATAAATCACCCTGAACATACTCTCCTTCCACTAAACAAAACGCCCAAAATTCTTGGGGTAACTCTACCTATGACACCCACATGACGTTCTCCCCCACACATCGACCAAATCACTTCCTCAACCCGACATAAACTAAACACCCTCCGAACCCTTTCTCATAATAACTTCAACGACAGAAACAAACAAACTCACCACTACTTATGAACAAACTACTCTAGGACAATCTAAACTATGCCTCACCAGCATGGTTCCCAGCACTCTCAAAATTCAAACCACAAATCAAATTCAAAAATCTTCCAAAACAACCAGACCCTCAGCACATTAAATCACAGGTGCACAAAAACACACCCCCAAACTACCAACATTTACACGAACGAACGACTTCCACTTCCTCCCCCCATCTCCCACACCTGGTAGATGGTGGGCGACTCATTTTATCAGAAAACCCGCTAATCCAATCCCACCCTTTGTAACCAGAATTCTCTCCACACCCCCCCCCCGCGACAAGACCATAAGAATCCCCACCCTTCCCCTTACCCAAGCATCAAGTCTTATCTACAGACACTTACGCACACATAATTCCCTCTCCCTCCCACTTAGGCTCATCGGGATTTACGCTATCCATACACATCCTAACTAACACATATCCTCCAAAAACCGGCCCAAAGACAATTTTATTTAAACATCCCCTCCCCAAAACCTTCCCATAGAGAAGAAACTGTCCAGAAAAGGCCAAATCGACCTCGCCCAGAGCAGATCAGGTCACACCCCCAGAACTCATGCAATATAAATATAGATTCAAAACTAGACAATGTCACCTCCCCACACTTGCACCAGATGTCACAATTCCCAAGACACAATAGAGCACCTTCTTCTGGGGTGCTCTGCTCTCGACGCTCCCCGCGCCGATTTCTCAATCATCTCTTCTCGCACTGTGGAACCGCCCAGTGGCGGCAGGGCCGGCTTTCCTGAGGCAATGTGGCCCCTCTTTAATTAAGGTGGGCAGGGGCAGAAAGTAAGTATCATATTATAATAATACATATATACACTTAATATATATTACCCTCTATACTATATACTATCCTCTATATATATATATTACATATATATAATACTCTATATATAGTATAATATATATATATATATCATTTATATATAACGACCTTTTGCCCTCGTAAATGAAAATCCTCCTCGTCGCTTCGTAATATATTATAATATATATATATAATATCTAATAATATATATAACCATATATATATTATACTATATATCGTTTTAAATTGCACTGCTCTAGTATACCTATATTATCATATATAATATATATCACCTATATATAATATAATATTATCTTCACATATATATATTAATATACCTAATACTATATATAAAATATATATATATAATAATTACTATAAAACTCTCACTATATATATATAATATATATCACTCTACTATATATATTATCACTATATAAATCATATAAATATATATATATATACTTTATATATATATATATATCTATATATATATATTATATATAATATATATATATATATATATTACTAAATATAATATATATTATTACATTTACAAAATATATACATACTACTACATATATACTATATATATATAATATAATAATATACT
>JABUQX010114057.1:20000-23490 GCA_015478945.1 Trachelipus rathkii
AAAATTAAGAAAAAAAAGAGCCAAGATTGGGTGAAGAGGCGCTATGGGTAAACGAGGTGGGAGAAAGTACAACAGAGCTTAATGTTTTGCTTGATGATTCAGGAAAGACATGGGAATACAAAATAAGAAGGCATATATCGCCTTCATAGACTTGTAGAAAGCATTTGGTTTCTGTACCCAGAGAGAAGCTGTGGAGAAAGTTCCGGAGAGGGATTATGAAGTTGAGGACAGACTGATAAAGGCAGAAAGAAGTACATACGTGAATAGCATAAGTAATGTAAGAACAAAGAACAGGATATAAAAACGAGGAAAGGTTTGAGGTAAAAACTGTAGTAAGGCTGGATAGTGTGCTGTCGCCGATACTGTTTATAGCGTATTTGACAGAGTCATAAGAGGTGTAAAAGAAAGTTTATTGAAGAGATTGGACGGATGCGGTCATGGTATATGAGATGATTTGTCGTGTTTTGAGTGGAGTTGGTGAGAGGTGAAGCAAATGGTGGCGTGTTTCGCAGAAAAGTTTGAGGACGGTTGAATATGAATGTGGAAGAAAACAGAATAATGGTAGTAAGCAGCGAAGGAGGAGGAGGAGGAGAGTTGATAGTGGAGGTAGACGGTAGAGAGATTAAAAATGTGGATAGATATAAATAACTAGGAAGCACTTGGAAAGAGGAGAGGGGATGTGCACAAAGGAAATTACGAGTAGAATTGAGGCAGTATGGCAGGACTGTAGAGCAGTAGCCTCATTTGGATTTATGAACACAGTGGGGCAATTACGCAGGAGTGGTGACGCCGATACTGTTTTTGTAGGGAGCGGAGACATGGAGCATGCAGGGAGAGAGGAGATAGATTCGACGCCGGAGATGATGTGTTGAGGTGGTGATTGGAAGACGAGGAGGAAGAGTGGAAATGAGACAGTGGTAGAGTTGGTGTGGTGAAACCCATGATAATAAAGTGGACTTAGTCCCAGACTAAGATGTGGAACACCTGGAGAGGATGCAGGGAAAGAGAGTTGCCAGTAGGAGGTGGAGGTGGAGGTGGAGGTGGAGACCGAGGGGAAGACCACGGAAAAGGTGGAAGAGACACGGTACAGGATCATTGAGGAAACACCCAGATGCCTGCATGGATGAGCCTGATGGGGGATGGGTCGTGATGGATAGACATGAGGAAGCCGGAAAGTTTGGCCCACTGACAGGCGTCTTAAGCCTTACTGGGAGAGAATGTAAGATGTAAAGATATTTTATATAATATATATATATATATATATAGTATATATATTATATATATATATATATATTATATTTATTATATATATATATATATATATAGTATATATATAATATATATATATAATCATATCATGTCATGCCATCACTATATATATATATTTATATATAACAGTACTATATATATATATCTATTATATATATATTATATTAATATATTAACTATATATATATATATATATTAGTATATATACTATATATATATATATATACTATATATATTATATATAGTTATATATATATATTATATATATAATATATTATATAATAATAATATTATATATAACTATTATATATATATAGTTATATATATTATTATTATATATATTATATATATATATATATATATAATTTAGATATTTTATATATTATATATATATATTAGTTATATTATATATATACTAATATATATTATATATATTTAATAGGTTATTATATATATATGATATAATATATATATATATAATATTTATGTTATTGGATAGATATGAAACTAATCTTACAAAATTAAAGATGTTATATATATTTATTATTATATACATATATATATATATAATATATATTTATATAGTCCTGTCATAGCTGATGGGTATGATTTTATTGCATAATACTCTCATCATCATTGTATAATTTCATAGATAACGTGCGAGCAGTGAGGCTAATGTGGTATATGATGAATATATAGGCTATTAGTTATCTATATATATATATATATCTATATGCATGATATTATTATATATTTAGGGAGTTTCAATACTATATTATTATAGTATACAGTATATACTATATATTTTATATGAGATATATATATATAGTATATATAATAGTAATATATATATATATATGATGTATTTATCTATTAGGGGATTTCAACGTACACTACACTGAGTGTTCAACGTACACCACACTGATGCAGGTGGGGAGGAGGCCAATACATTCAGTATTCTCAACGATCTGGAATAGTTAATTAAGGAACACACACATATCCCAGATGGCACTAACCAATTCTTGTACACACTTGACCTATGTTTCCACCATAACTCCTTCTCGCTATAATAACCATTTCTCCTCCTATTCGTAACTCTGACCACAACTTCTTGCTTTGAAGTGGTATAATACTTTTTCTCCAGCAGCTCCTCCATCCCCTAAACGTAATTTCTGGCACTTTAATCGGGCTTTCATGGGGGGAAATTGCGTGTTTTTTTGATACTACTCTTAGAATGAATTCCTGCTTGGACTCGGGGGGGTATGCTCGGTTCACCGCTGAATAAGGTGGGGCCGTAAATCACCGATGGGATGAGCAGGTTCATCCATCTTCAACCTAATCTTTTTCTCCCCAAAATCCATGATTCGATGGAGCTTGTTCTTCGCGCCATTCAAGAGAGAGACATTGCGTATCGGGCATGGAAAACTCTCATTCTCCTATCACTCTTACTAATTCATTCTGCTCGGAATCGTTGCAGGGATACTATTTGACGGCTAAGCGCCCTTTCACTAAAAGAAGTGGGCGACAACCTGCTGGTTCCTCTCTACTGATTAAAAATTTCTATTCGCCTTGGCCAAAAACATCTCTAACAACTTTTGTAAATCTGCCTTTCCTCCTTATTCGCTCTGATGATTCTGTTCTCTAATTCTCCAACTAAAAGGCCAATCTCTTCGGCCTCCTTTTTTCATCTAATTCTACCCATGGACGATTCCTGCATTGCTCTCTACTCTCTTCTCCCTCTCAGGTTTTCCCATGTCCCTTTACCTGTGATTAACAAATGACGTGTGCAATGGATCCTGAATTCTATGAACTTCAGGAACCGCATAGTGGCCCGGATGGCATCCTCCCCGTGTTTTGAGGGAGTGTGGCTTCTGAGCTGGCGTCCTGTTCGGTTCAACTCTACACCTTTTGTCTTTAATCTAATTCTTTTCCTCAGCGCTGGAAGCGCGCATATGTGCCAACGATCCCAAAAAGGCAGCGCTCTGTCCTTCCATAATCGCCCTATAGCTTCTCACTCTGTATTTGAAGGACTCTTCTTAACTCTCATTTTAATGGATCAATCTGGAGTCTCATTTTCCTTCTTTCAGATCATAGTATGGCTTTCGCGTTCAAGGTCAACTGGTGACATACTTTCCTCTCTAACTGATTTGGTCTTCAGCCCTTAGGGACCATGAGGAGTCTTGCATGAGTGGCGCTGACATTCCAAAAGCTTTTGTTTCGG
>JABUQX010114058.1:0-30758 GCA_015478945.1 Trachelipus rathkii
CGGTGCGGTACGGTGCGGTGCGGTGCGGTGCGGCGGTGCGGCACACAATTTTAGTATCCCGATGCAGGGATATTGTAAGATTTAGGGTTGCGGTTCAGAGTGATACTCATTGAAACACGGGTAAAGGGCGGCGCGACAAAAATGACTTTTTGTGAGTGGTGCGCCTATTCTGAGGCGGTGCGGTGCGGTCCGGTGCGACACACAACTTTAGAGTCCCGATGCAGGGATATTTTAAAATTATAGGGTTGCGGTGCAGAGTGATACTCATTGAAACAAGGGTAAAGGGCGGCGCGACAAAAATGACTTTTTGTTTGTGTGCGCCTATTTTGAGGCGGTGCGGTGCGGTGCGGCACACAATTTCAGTGTCCTGATGCAGGGATATTTTAAAATTATAGGGTTGCGGTGTAGTGTGATACTCATTGAAACAGGGGTAAAGGGCGGAGCGATAAAAGGACTTTTTGTGAGTGGTGCGCCTATTCTGAGGCGGTGCAGTGCGGTGCAGTGCGGTGCGGTCCGGTGCGGCAAACAATTTTAGTGTCCCGATGCAGGGATATTTTAAAATTATTGGGTTGCGGTGCAGAGTGATACTCATTGAAACAGGGGTAAAGGGCGGCGCCACAAAAATGACTTTTTGTGGGTGGTGCGCCTATTCTGAGGCGGTGCGGTGCGGTCCGGTGCGGCACACAATTTTAGTGTCCCGATGCAGGAATATTTTAAAATTATAGGGTTGCGGTGCAGAGTGATACTCATTGAAACAGGGGTAAAGGGCGGCGCGACAAAAATGACTTTTTGTGAGTGGTGCGCCTATTCTGAGGCGGTGCGGTGCGGTGCGGTGCGGTGCGGTGCGGTGCGGTCCGGCGCGGCACACAATTTTAGTGTCCTGATGCAGGGATATTTTAAAATTATAGGGTTGCGGTGCAAGAAATACTCATTTAAACAGGGGTAAAGGGCGGCGCGACAAAAATGACTTTTTGTGAGTGGTGCGCCTATTCTGAGGCGGTGTGGTGCGTTGCGGTGCGGTAGCACACAATTTTAGTCCCGATGCAGGAATATTTTAAAATATTAGGGTTGCGGTGCAGAGTGATACTCATTGAAACAGGGGTAAAGGGCGGCGCGACAAAAATGACTTTTTGTGAGTGGTGCGGTGCGGTGCGGTCCGGTGCGGCACACAATTTTAGTGTCCCGATGCAGGGATATTTTAAAATTATAGGGTTGCAGTGCAGAGTGATACTCATTGAAACAAGGGTAAAAAGGGCGAACGACAAAAACTTTTTGTGAGTGGTGCGCCTATTCTAAGGTGGTGCGGTGCGGTGCGGTGCGGTGCGGTGCGGTTCGGTGCGGCACACAATTTTAGTGTCCCGATGCAGGGATATTTTAAAATTATAGGGTTGCAGTGCAGAGTGATACTCATTGAAACAGGGGTAAAGGGCGGCGCGACAAAAATGACTTTTTGCGAGTGGTGCGCCTATTCTGAGGCAGTGCGGTGCGATACGGTTTCGGTGCGGTCCGGTGCGGCACAATTTTAGTGTCCCGATGCAGGGATATTTTAAAATTATAGGGTTGCGGTGCGGAGTGATACTCATTGAAACAGGGGTAAAGGGCGGCGCGACAAAGGTGCGCCTATACTGAGGCGGTGCGGTGCGGTGCGGTGCGGCACACAATTTTATTGTCCCGATGCAGGGATATTTTAAAATTATAGGGTTGCAGTGCAGAGTGATACTCATTGAAACAGGGGTAAAGGGCGGAGCGACAAAAATGACTTTTTGTGAGTGTTGCGCCTATTCTGAGGTGGTGCGGTGCGGTGCGGTCCGGTGCGGCACACAATTTTAGTGTCCCGATGCAGGATATTTTAAAATTATAGGGTTGCGGGGTGCAGAGTGATACTCATTGAAACAGGGTAAAGGGCGGCGCGACAAAAATGACTTTGTGAGTGGTGCGCCTATTCAGTGGTGCGGTGCGGTGCGGTGCGGTTCGGTGCGGCACACAATTTTGGTGTCCCGATGCATATTTTAAAATTATAGGGTTGCGGTGCAGAGTGATACTCAATGAAACGGGTAAGGGCGGCGCGACAAAATGACTTTTTGTGAGTGGGCGTATTCCGAGGCGGTGCGGTGCGGTGCGGTCCGGTGCGGTCCGGTGCGGTCCGGTGCGGCACACAATTTTAGTGTCCCGATGCAGGGATATTTTAAAATTATAAGGTTGCGGTGCAAAGAAATACTCATTTAAACAGGGGTTAAAGGGCGGCGCGACAAAAATGACTTTGTGAGAGGAGCGCCTATTCTGAGGCGGTGCGGTGCGTTATGCCCACAATTTTAGTGTCCCGATGAAGGGATATTTTAAAATTATAGGGTTGCGGTGCAGAGTGATACTCATTGAAAAACAGGGGTAAAGGGCGGCGCGACAAAAATGACTTTTTGTGAGTGGTGCGCCTATTCTGAGGCGGTGCGGTGCGGTGCAATCCATTGCGGCACACAATTTTAGTTTCCCGATGCAGGAATATTTTAAAATATTAGGGTTGCGGTGCAGAGTGATACTCATTGAAAAAGGGGTAAAGGGCGGCGCGACAAAAATGACTTTGTGAGTAGTGCGCCTATTTTGAGGTGGTGCGGTGCGGTGCGGTCCAGTGCGGCACACAATTTTAGTAACCCGATGCAGGGATATTTTAAAATTATAGGGGTGGGGGGGGTGAGTATTGAAACAGGGGTAAAGGGCGGTGCGACAAAAATGACTTTTTGTGAGTGTTGCGCCTATTCTAAGGCGGTACGGTGGGTTGCGGTGCGGTGCGGTCCGGTGCGGCACACAAATTTAGTGTCCCGATGCAGGGATATTTTAAAATTTTAGGGTTGCGTTGCAGAGTAATACTCATTGAAACAGGGTTAAAGGGCGGCACGACAAAAATGACTTTTTGTGAGTGGTGCGCCTATTCTAAGGCGGGGAGGTGCGGTGCGGTGCGGTGCGGTCAGGTGCATCACACAATTTTAGTGTCCCGATGCAGGGATATTTTAAAATTATAGGGTTGCGGTGCAGAGTGATACTCATTGAAACAGGGGTAAAGGGCGGCGCGACAAAAATGACTTTTTGTGAGTGGTGCGCTGGTGCGGTGCGGTGCGGTGCGGTGCGGTGCGGTGCGGTCCAGTGCGGCACACAATTTTAGTGTCCCGATGCAGGGATATTTTAAAATTATAGGGTTGCGTTGCAGAGTGATACTCATTGAAACAGGGTTAAAGGGCGGCGCGACAAAAATGACTTTTTGTGAGAGGAGCGCCTATTCTGAGGCGGTGCGGTGCGGTGCGGTGCGTTGCGGTGCGATCCATTGCGGAACACAATTTTAGTTTCCCGATGCAGGGATATTTTAAAATTATATTGTTGCGGTGCAGAGTGATACTCATTGAAACAGGGGTAAAGGGCGGCGCGACAAAAATGACTTTGTGAGTTGTGCGCCTATTCTGAGGCGGTGCGGTGCGGTGCGGTGCGGTGCAGTCCGGTGCAGCACACAATTTTAGTGTCCCGATGCAGGGATATTTTAAAATTATAGGGTTGCGGTGCAGAGTGATACTCATTGAAACAGGGGTAAAGGGCGGTGCGACAAAAATGACTTTTTGTGAGTGTTGCGCCTATTCTAAGGCGGTACGGTGGGTTGCGGTGCGGTGCGGTCCGGTGCGGCACACAATTTTAGTGTCCCGATGCAGGGATATTTTAAAATTATAGGGTTGCGGTGCAGAGTGATACTCATTGAAACAGGGTTAAAGGGCGGCACGACAAAAATGACTTTTTGTGAGTGGTGCGCCTATTCTAGGTGGTGCGGTGCGGTGCGGTGCGGTCCGGTGTGGCACACAATTTTAGTCCCGATGCAGGGATATTTTAAAATTATAGGGTTGCGATGCAGAGTGATACTCATTGAAACAGGGGTAAAGGGCGACGCGACAAAAATGACTTTTTTGAGTGGTGTGCCTATTCTGATTCGGTGCGGTGCGGTGCGGTGCGGTCCGGTGCGGCACACAATTTTAGTGTCCCGATGCAGGGATATTTTAAAATTATTGGGTTGCGGTGCAGAGTGATACTCATTGAAACAGGGTAAAGGGCGACGCGACAAAAATGACTTTTTGTGAGTGGTGCGCCTATTCTGAGGCGGTGCGGTGCGGTGCGGTGCGGTGCGGTGCGGTGCGGTGCAGCACACAATTTTAGTGTCCCGATGCAGGGATATTTTAAAATTATAGGGTTGCGGTGCAGAGTGATACTCATTGAAACAGGGGTAAAGGGAGGCGCGACAAAAATGACTTTTTGTTAGTGGTGCGCCTATTCTGAGGCGGTGCGGTGCGGTGCAATCCATTGCGGCACACAATTTTAGTTTCCCGATGCAGGAATATTTTAAAATATTAGGGTTGCGGTGCAGAGTGATACTCATTGAAACAGGGGTAAAGGGCGGCGCGACAAAAATGACTTTTTGTGAGTGGTGCGCATATTCTGAGGCGGTGCGGTGCGGTGCGGTGCGGTTCGGTGCGGCACACAATTTTAGTATCCCGATGCAGGGATATTTTAAAATTATAGGGTTGCGGTGCAGAGTGATACTCATTGAAACAGGGGTAAAGGGCGGCGCGACAAAAATGACTTTTTGTTTGTGTACGCCTATTCTGAGGCGGTGCGGCGCGGTGCGGTTCGGTGCGGTGCAGTGCGGTGCGGTCCGGTGCGGCAAACAATTTTAGTGTCCCGATGCAGGGATATTTTAAAATTATTGGGTTGCGGTGCAGAGTGATACTCATTGAAACAGGGGTAAAGGGCGGCGCCACAAAAATGACTTTTTGTGGGTGGTGCGCCTATTCTGAGGCGGTGCGGTGCGGTCGGGTGCGACACACAATTTTAGTTTCCCGATGCAGGGATATTTTAAAATTATATTGTTGCGGTGCAGAGTGATACTCATTGAAACAGGGGTAAAGGGCGGCGCGACAAAAATGACTTTTTGTGAGTAGTGCGCGCCTGATACGGAGGTGGTGCGGTGCCGGTTGCGGTCGGTGCAGCACACAATTTTGAAAATAACCCGATGCACACAATTTTAAAATTATAGGGTTGCGGTGCAGAGTGATACTCATTGAAACAGGGGTAAAGGGCGGTGCGACAAAAATGACTTTTTGTGAGTGTTGCGCCTATTCTAAGGCGGTACGGTGGGTTGCGGTGCGGTGCGGTCCGGTGCGGCACACAATTTTAGTGTCCCGATGCAGGGATATTTTAAAATTATAGGGTTGCGTTGCAGAGTGATACTCATTGAAACAGGGGTAAAGGGCGGCGCGACAAAAATGACTTTTTGTGAGTGGTGCACCTATTCTGAGGCGATGCGGTGCGGTGCGGCACACAATTTTAGTGTCCCGATGCAGGGATATTTTAAAATTATAGGGTTGCGGTGCAGAGTGATACTCATTGAAACGGGTAAAGGGCGGCGCGACAAAAATGACTTTTTGTTAGTGGTGCGCCTATTCTGAGGCGGTGCGGTGCGGTGCAATCCATTGCGGCACACAATTTTAGTTTCCCGATGCAGGAATATTTTAAAATATTAGGGTTGCGGTGCAGAGTGATACATTGAAACAGGGGTAAAGGGCGGCGCGACAAAAATGACTTTTTGTGAGTAGTGCGCCTATTCTGAGGTGGTGCGGTGCGGTGCGGTCCAGTGCGGCACACAATTTTAGTGTCCCGATGCAGGGATATTTTAAAATTATAGGGTTGCGGTGCAGAGTGATACTCATTGAAACAGGGGTAAAGGGCGGTGCGACAAAAATGACTTTTTGTGAGTGGTGCGCCTGTTCCGAGGCGGTGCATTGTGGTGTGGTGCGGTTCGGTGCGGCACACAAATTTAGTGTCCCGATGCAGGGATATTTTAAAATTATAGGGTTGCGTTGCAGAGTAATACTCATTGAAACAGGGTTAAAGGGCGGCACGACAAAAATGACTTTTTGTGAGTGGTGCGCCTATTCTGAGGCGGTGCGGTGCGGTGCGGTGCGGTGCGGTCTGGTGCGGCACACAATTTTAGTGTCCCGATGCAGGGATATTTTAAATTATAGGGTTGCGGTGCAGAGTGATACTCATTGAAACAGGGGTAAAGGGCGGCGCGACAAAAATGACTTTTTTGAGTGGTGCGCCTATTCTGATTCGGTGCGGTGCGGTGCGGTGCGGTGCGGTCCGGTGCGGAACACAATTTTAGTGTCCCGATGTAGGGATATTTTAAAATTATAGGGTTGCGGTACAGAGTGATACTCATTGAAACAGGGGTAAAGGGCGGCGCGACAAAAATGACTTTTTGTGAGTGGTGCGCCTATTCTGAGGCGGTGCGGTGCGGTGCGGTGCGGTGCGGCACACAATTTTAGTGTCCCGATGCAGGGATATTTTAAAATTATAGGGTTGCGGTGCAAAGTGATACTCATTTAAACAGGGGTAAAAGGCGGCGCGACAAAAATGACTTTTTGTGAGTGGTGCGCGTATAGTCGGTGCGGTGCGGTGCGGTGCGGTGCGTTGCGGTGCGGTCCGGTGCGGCACACAATTTTAGTGTCCCGATGCAGGGATATTTTAAAATTAGGGTTGCGGTGCAAAGAAATACTCATTTAAACAGGGGTAAAAGGCGGCGCGACAAAAATGACTTTTTGTGAGTGGTGCGCCTATTCTGAGGCGGTGTGGTGCGTTGCGGTGCGGTGCGGTCCGTTGCGGCACACAATTTTAGTCCCGATGCAGGAATATTTTAAAATATTAGGGTTGCGGTGCAGAGTGATACTCATTGAAACAGGGGTAAAGGGCGGCGCGACAAAAATGACTTTTTGTGAGTGGTGCGCCTATTCTGAGGCGGTGCGGTGCGGTGCGGTTCGGTGCGGCACACAATTTTAGTGTACCGATGCAGGGATATTTTAAAATTATAGGGTTGCGGTGCAGAGTGATACTCATTGAAAACAGGGGTAAAGGGCGGCGCGACAAAAATGACTTTTGTGAGTGGTGCGCATATTCTGAGGCGGTGCGGTGCGGTCCGGTGCGGCACACAATTTTAGTGTCCCAATGCAGGGATATTTTAAAATTATAGGGTTGCGGTGCAGAGTGATACTCATTGAAACAGGGGTAAAGGGCGGCGGGACAAAAATGACTTTTTGTGAGTGGTGCGTCTATTCTAAGGTGGTGCGGTGCGGTGCGGTGCGGCACACAATTTTAGTGTCCCGATGCAGTGATGCGGTGCGGTCAGGTGCATCACACAATTTTAGTGTCCCGATGCAGGAATATTTTAAAATTATAGGGTTGCGGTGCAGAGTGATACTCATTGAAACAGGGGTAAAGGGCGGCGCGACAAAAATGACTTTTTGTAAGTGGTGCGCCTATTCTGAGGCGGTGCGGTGCGGTGCGGTACGGTGCGGTGCGGTGCGGTGCGGTGTGGTGCGGCACACAATTTTAGTATCCCGATGCAGGGATATTTTAAAATTATAGGGTTGCGGTTCAGAGTGATACTCATTGAAACAGGGGTAAAGGGCGGAGCGACAAAAATGACATTTTGTGAGTGGTGCGCCTATTCTGAGGCGGTGCGGTGCGGTCCGGTGCGGCACACAACTTTAGAGTCCCGATGCAGGGATATTTTAAAATTATAGGGTTGCGGTGCAGAGTGATACTCATTGTAACAGAGGTAAGGGGCGGCGTGACAAAAATGATTTTTGTGAGTGGTGCGCCTATTCTGAGGCGGTGCGGTGCGGTGCGGCACACAATTTTAGTGTCCTGATGCAGGGATATTTTAAAATTATAGGGTTGCGGTGCAGAGTGATACTCATTAAAACAGGGGTAAAGGGCGGCGCGACAAAAATGACTTTTTGTGAGTGGTGCGCCTATTCTGAGGCGGTGCGGCGCCGGTGCCGGTGCGTTGCGGTGCAGTGCGGTGCGGTCCGGTGCGGCAAACAATTTTAGTGTCCCGATGCAGGGATATTTTAAAATTATTGGGTTGCGGTGCAGAGTGATACTCATTGAAACAGGGGTAAAGGGCGGCGCCACAAAAATGACTTTTTGTGGGTGGTGCGCCTATTCTGAGGCGGTGCGGTGCGGTCCGGTGCGACACACAACTTTAGAGTCCCGATGCAGGGATATTTTAAAATTATAGGGTTGCGGTGCAGAGTGATACTCATTGAAACAGGGGTATAGGGCGGCGCGACAAAAATGACTTTTTGTGAGTGGTGCGCCTATTCTGAGGCGGTGCGGTGCGGTGCGGTGCGGTCCGGTGCGGTCCGGCGCGGCACACAATTTTAGTGTCCTGATGCAGGGATATTTTAAAATTATAGGGTTGCGGTGCAAAGAAATACTCATTTAAACAGGGGTAAAGGGCGGCGCGACAAAAATGACTTTTTGTGAGTGGTGCGCCTATTCTGAGGCGGTGCGGTGCGTTGCGGTCCGTTGCGGCTCACAATTTTAGTCCCGATGCAGGAATATTTTAAAATATTAGGGTTGCGGTGCAGAGTGATACTCATTGAAACAGGGGTAAAGGGCGGCGCGACAAAAATGACTTTTGTGAGTGGTGCGCATATTCTGAGGCGGTGCGGTGCGGTGCGGTTCGGTGCGGCACACAATTTTAGTGTCCCGATGCAGGGATATTTTAAAATTATAGGTTAGCGGTGCAGAGTGATGCTCATTGAAACATGGGTAAAGGGCGCGCAAAAAAAAGACCTTTTGTGAGTGGTGCGCCTATTCTGAGGCGGGGCGGTGCGGTGCGGTGCGGTCGGTGCGGCACACAATTTTAGTGTCCCGATGCAGGGATATTTTAAAATTATAGGGTTGCGGTGCAGAGTGATACTCATTGAAACAGGGGTAAAGGGCGGCGCGACAAAAATGACTTTTTGTGAGTGGTGCGCCTATTCTAAGGTGGTGCGGTGCGGTGCGGTGCGGTTCGGTGCGGCACACAATTTTAGTGTCCCGATGCAGGGATATTTTAAAATTATAGGGTTGCGGTGCAGAGTGATACTCATTGAAACAGGGGTAAAGGGCGGCGCGACAAAATGACTTTTTGTGAGTGGTGCGCCTATTCTGAGCAGTGCGGTGCGGTGCGGTGCGGCACAAAATGTGTATCGATGCAGAGATATTTTAAAATTATAGGGTTGCGGTGCAGAGTGATACTCATTGAAACAGGGGTAAAGGGCGGCGCGACAAAAATGACTTTTTGTGAGTGTTGCGCCTATTCTGAGGTGGTGCGGTGCGGCACACAATTTTAGTGTCCCGATGCAGGGATATTTTAAAATTATAGGGTTGCGGTGCAGAGTGATACTCATTGAAACAGGGTTAGGGCGGCGCGACAAAAATGACTTTGTGAGTGGTGCGCCTTTCTTAGGTGGTGCGGTGCGGTGCGGTGCGGTTCCGGTGCCCAAAATACAGTGTCCCGATGCTGGGATATTTTAAAATTATAGGGTTGCCCGGTGCAGAGTGATACTCATTGAAACAGGGGGTAAGGGCGGCGCGACAAAAATGACTTTTTGTGAGTGGTGCGCCTATTCTGAGGCGGTGCGGTGCGGTGCGGTGCAGTGCGGTGCGGTGCAGTCCGGTGCGGCACACAATTTTAGTGTCCCGATGCAGGGATATTTTAAAATTATAAGGTTACGGTGCAAAGAAATACTCATTTAAACAGGGGTAAAGGGCGGCGCGATAAAAATGACTTTTTGTGAGTGGTGCGCCTATTCTGAGGCGGTGTGGTGCGTTGCGGTTAGAATATATATATATATATATATATATATATATATATATATATATATATTATATATATATATATATATATATATATATATATATAATAATAATATATATATAAATATATATATATATATATATATATATATAATAATATATATATATATATATATATATATATATATGCTATATATATACTCTAATAATAATAATAATAATAATATATATAATATATATATATATATATGGCTCATGTGTTCTAGATCAATATCCGCTCACTACATGAAATGTTGTAGAACAAGATCCGTCCACCACATGAAGTGTTGTAAATCAAGATCCGCCCACCACATCGAGTGTACTAGATCACGATCCGCCCTCCACATCGAGTGTTCTAGATCACAATTCGCCCACCACATCGAGTGTTCTAGATCAAGATCCGCCCATCACATGGGGTGTTGTAGATCAAGATCCGCTCACCAAATGGAGTGTTGTAGATGAAGATCCGTCCACCACATGAAGTGTTGTAAATCAAGATCCGCCCACCACATGGAGTGTACTAGATCACGTTCCGCCCACCACATCCAGTGTTCTAGATCACGATCTGCCCACCACATCGAGTGTTCTAGATCCAAGATCCACGCCCACCACATGGAGTGTTCTAGATCAAGATCGCACCACATGGAGTGTTGTAGATCGAATCCATCCCACCACATGAAATTATTTGTAAATCAAGATCCATAACACATGGGTGTTCTAGATCGTCCGCCACCACATCAGTGTTCTAGATCACGATCCGCCCACCACATCGAGTGTTTTAGATCAAGATCCGCCCACCACATCGAATGTTCCAGATCAAGATTCGCTCACCACATGGAGTGTTGTAGATCAAGATCCATCCACCACATAAAGTGTTGTAAATCAAGATCCGCCCACCACATGGAGTGTACTAGATCACGATCCGCCCACCACATCGAGTGTTCTAGATCACGATCCGCCCACCACATTGAGTGTTCTAGATCAAGATCCGCCCACCACATGGAGTGTTCTAGATCAAGATCCGCCCACTACATGGAGTATTCTAGATCAAGATCCGCTCACCACATGGAGTGTTGTAGATCAAGATCCGTCCACCACATGAAGTGTTTGTTGTATATCAAGATCTTCCCACCACATCGAATGTACTAGATCAATATCCGCAAGCTAAATCGAGTGTTCTAGATCAAGATCCGCCCACCACATGGAGTGTTCTAGATCAAGATCCGCTAACCACATGGAGTGTTGTAGATCAAGATCCGTCCACCACATGGAGTGTTGTAAATAAAGATCCGCCCACCACATGGAGTGTACTAGATCAACATCCGCCCACCACATCGAGTGTTCTAGATCACGATCCTCCCACCACATCGAGTGTTCTAGATCAAGATCCGCCCACCACATGGAGTGTTCTAGATAAAGATCCGCTCACCACATGGAGTGTTGTAGATCAAGATCCGTCTACCACATGAAGTGTTGTAAATCAAGATCCGGCTACCACATGGGGTGTACTAAATCACGATCCGCCCACCACATCGAGTGCTCTAGATCACGATACGCCCACCACATTGAGTGTTCTAGATCAAGATCCGCCCACCACATGGAGTGTTCTACATCAAGATCCGCCCACTACATGGAGTGTTCTAGATCAAGATCCGTCCACCACATGAAGTGTAGTATCAAGATCCGCCCACCACATGGAGTGTTCTAGATCAAGATCCGCTAACCACATGGAGTGTTTTAGATCAAGATCCGTCCACCACATGAAGTGTTGTAAATCAAGATCCGCCCACCACATGGAGTGTACTAGATCACGATCCGCCCACAACATCAAGTGTTCTAGATCACGATCCGCCCACCACATCGAGTGTTCTAGATCAAGATCCGCCCACCACATCGAGTGTTCTAGATCAATATCCGCTCACTACATGAAATGTTGTAGAACAAGATCCGTCCACCACATGAAGTGTTGTAAATCACGATCCACCCACCACATCGAAAGTACTAGATCGCGATCCGCCCTCCACATCGAGTGTTCTAGATCACAATCCGCCCACCACATCGAGTGTTGTAGATCAAGATCCGCCCACCACATGGAGTGATGTAGATCAAGATCCGCTCACCAAATGGAGTGTTGTAGATTAAGATCAGCCCACCACATGAAGTGTTGTAAATCAAGATCCGCCCACCACATGGAGTGTACTAGATCACGATCCGCCCACCACATCGAGTGTTCTAGATCACGATCCACCCACACATCGATGTTCTAGATCAAAGATCCCACCACATGGAGTGTTCTAGATCAATATCTCACCACATGGAGTGTTTTAGATCAAGATCCGTCCACTACATGAAGTGTTGTAAATCAAGATCCGCCCCACATGGAGTGTACTAGTCACGATCCGCCCCAACATCAGTGTTCTAGATCACGATCGCGGCCCCAACCACATCGAGTGTTCTAGATCAAGATCCGCCACCACATGGGTTCTAGGTCAATATCCGCTCACACCATAGAAAAACACTACATGAAATGTTGTAGAACAAGATCCGTCGCACCACATGAAGTGTTTTTTTTGTTGTAAAATCACGTCCACCACATGGAGTGTACTAGATCACAATCCGCCCTCCACATCGAGTGTCCTAGATCAACCATCCGCCCACCACATCGAGTGTTGTAGATCAAGATCCGCCCACCAATGGAGTGATGTAGATCAAAGATCCGCTCACCAATGAGTGTTGTTAGATTAAAGATCAGCCCCCATATGAAGGTTGTAAATCAAACGATCCGCCCACACGCGTGAGTGTACTAGATCACGGTTCGCCACCACATCGAGTGTTCTAAAAAAAAAACAACACAAAAAAAAAAAAATAAAAAAAAATAGATCAGATCTGCCAACACATCGAGATGTTTGATCAAGATCCACCCACCAACACGTATGGATGTGTTTTTCTAGATCAATGATCCGCTCACAGCACATGGAGTGTTGTGATCAAGATCCGCCACCACATGAAGTGTTGTAAATCAAGGATCCGCCCAACCACATGGAGTGTAAAATGATTCCAAAAACCAGGAAACTGATTCTGCGCCTCGCGCCACACAGAACATCGATTGTTCTAAGTTACATTGATCCACCCCACACATCGAGTTTGTTCTAGATCAGATCCCACCAAATTCGATCGTAGGTAGAAAGGAAAATTACTAAAAGAGCTGTTCTAGATCCAGAATCCGCTCAAACAGCACTTGGAGTGTTTGGTAAAATCAATCCGTCATAACACGATTATTAATTATAATGTGTTGTAAAATCTAAGATCCGTCCACACCATGCAAATAGACTAAGAATGTTGTTTCTATTTTGTAGGAGTTACCTTATTTAGGCACATTGGTGTTGCATATATAAAGGATTGTTGCACCTCAGGTAAAGAGTAAAAAGGTTTTACTTAAATTTTTAGGACCTACTTGCAGTCGTAAAAAAATGGTAATAGAAGTACTAATGATGTTGGATCTCTTCAATCAGGTCACTGTCGTAGGCATTCTATACTAAAGTTTAAAGACACTGTTGGCCAACGACCCCAGGTAAAAAGTTACAAGAATCACAACATTTGATGCGATATTCCAATTTTCATATTTTCATTCAGATAATTTTGACCATATTATAATTTGGTACTGTTTTATGAAGGTCACTGTCTTAACATCATAATAGTTGACCATGAAATCGTTTAGGACGTTAACTACTGGGTCTTTCAAGAAAACGATAGAATATAACAAGACATGTTTTTTTCTCTTAATATATATAATAGATTACTGAATTTTACCCCCTGGTTGTCAAAATTAAAGATTGTTGCCCCTCCAGGTAAAAAAGTTAAAAAAGGTTTTACCTTAATTTTCAGGAACCTACTTTTGAGTGCGTACAAAAAAAGGTAAATAAATACTGGAATATGTTGGGCATCTCTTCAATAGGTATGGTGACTCAACTAGTCGTACATTCTAAATATATAAAATAGTTAAGATTCTGTTGCCGCAAAATCAACCCAGGTAAAAAGTTAAAGAGTCACAACGTTGATGCTATATCCCAATTTTCATATTTTCATTCAAATGTTAATATAGACGCTACATAATTATAGGTTTTTTAACTTTTCAATTCAGTAGGATCATGCGTCTTAGCATCATATAGTATTTGACAATAATATTTTAGAGCGTACTAATGGGTCTTACAAAACGTAGAATATAACAGACAGTGTTGTTTCTGTTTCGTAGTTACTTATTTTAATGCACCTGATGGTCAAGATTATAACGATTGTTGCCAACCTCAGGTAAAAAGTTAAAAGGTTTTTACTAATTTTTCAGGACATACTTTGATCGTTACAAAACGGTTATAAATACTGATACTTTGGAATCTCTTCAATAGGTCACTGTCGTAGGGCATATCTATCAATAAAATTTAATAGTGTTGGCCCCCGCAGGTAAACACAGTTACAAGAGTACACAACGTTGATGCTATATTCCCATTATTTCCATATTTTCATTAAAATATTATTGACCCATATTTAGGTTGGTACTTTTCAGTAGGTCACTGTCTTACATCATGTAGTTTGACATAAATTTTAGGACGTACTATGTGTCTTACAAAGTATATTCCAATTTTCATATTTTCATTCAAATATTTTGACCCATATTTAGGTTGGTAATATTAAGTATTACTACTATCCAACTGTCTTACATCATGTAGTTTGACATAAATTTTAGGACGTACTATGGGTCTTACAAAAAAAACGTAAAATATACAGACATGTTGTTTCTCTTCTGTAGGGTACTGTCTTACATTCTGTGATCAAATTAAAGAGTGTTGCCCCTCAAGTAAAAAGTTAAAAGGGTTTACTTAATTTTCAGGACCTACTTTGAGTCGTACAAAAAAGGTAATATATTTTGATATGTTGGATCTCTTCAAAAGGTCACTGTCGTACATTCTATATTAAATTTAAAAACTGTTGCCCCCAGGTAAAAAGTTACAAGAGTCACAACGTTGATGCTATATTCCAATTTTCAATTTTCAAATATTTTGACCCATATTTAGGTTGGTACTTTTCAGTAGGTCACTGTCTTACATCATTTAGTTTGACATAAATTTTAGGACGTACTATGTGTCTTACAAAGTATATTCCAATTTTCATATTTTCATTCAAATATTTTGACCCATATTTAGGTTGGTACTTTTCAGTAGGTCACTGTCTTACATCATGTAGTTAGACATAAATTATATTAGGACGTACTATGGGTGCCTTCACAAAACAACACAACCACAACGTATTGTATTTATGGAGAGAGACATGTTGTTTCTATTTTGTAGGTTGACTATTCTTAAACACATTGTGTTCAATTAAAGTTGTTGCCCCTCAGGTAAAAAGTTAAAAGGTTTTACTTAATTTTTAGGACCTACTTTCAGTCGTAAAAATGGTAATATATACTAATATGTTGGATCTCTTCAATAGGTCACTGTCGTACATTCTATATAAATTTAAAGACTGTTGCCCATTAGGTAAAAAGTTAAAAGAGGCAAGTAAAACATGATCCTATATTCCAATTTTCATATTTTCATTTCAATATTTTGACCCATATTTTATGTGTTGGTACTTTTATCAGAAGGTCAGCTTGTCTTAGCAATCATATAGTTTTAGAAACATACAATATTTTAGGACGTACTATGGGTCTTTCAAAAAAAACGTAGAAAATACAGACATGTTGTTTCTTCTTTTATAGATTACTTATTTTACACCCTGTTGTCAAATTAAAGATTGTTGCGCGCCTTATGTAAAAAGTTAAAAGGCTTTTACTTAATTTTCAGGACCTAACTTGAGTCGTACAAAAAGGTATAATACTGGATATGTGGACTCTCTTCAATAGGTCACTGTCGTAACATTCTAATATTAAATTAAATACGTTGCCGTACCCCGACGAATGCGTACCAAAGAGTTAGGCAAAGAAAGTCACTCAGCACGCTAAATCGATATACTAATCGAAGTAATTTCCAATTTTCATAAATATTTCATTCAAATATTTTGACCGCATATTTAGGTTTTTCACTTATTTCAAGTAGGGATTTCACTCGTCTTTAATCGTATACCCTAGTCTCGACATAAAATTCTTAGGACTGATACTTTATGTGAGGTGTCCGTTATGCAAAAAACACCTCATAAATAGATATGAAACAGACATATGTTGTCTCTCGCTCCTTTATAGTAGGTTAACTATTTTACAACAGCCCTGTGGTCAAATTAAAGATGGTTGCCCCCTCAGGTAAGAAGTTAAAAGGTTTTTACTATTTTCAGGACCTACTTTGAGTCGGTACAAAAAGGTAATAATACTGATATGTTGGATCTCTTCAATAGGTTCACTGTCGTACATTCTATATCGGAGTGAGATATTTTAAAATAGTGTTGGCAGTCTCAGCCCAGGTAAAGAAGTTCATACAAGAGTCACAACGGTTATGATGCTATAGGAGGGTCTCAACAACTTTTCATATCTTATCATATCAAATATTTTGACATATATTGGGTTGCGTAGCTTTTGCAGTAGGTCACTTGTCTTTATCATCTTTAGTTGACATAATTTTAGGACGTACTATGTGTCTTACAAAGTATATTCCAATTTTCATATTTTCATTCAAATATTTTGACCCATATTTAGGTTGGTACTTTTCAGTAGGTCACTGTCTTACATCATGTAGTTAGACATAAATTTTGGAACGGTAACTATGGGTCTTAGCGAAAAAACACGTTTGTAATATAAAGCATGTTGTTTCTATTTTGTAAGGTTACTATTTTAGCACATTGTGTTTCAAAATATAGATTATGAAGTTGTCCACCTGCAGGTATAATAAACTTTTAAAAGGTTATATATCTTTAACTCTCTTAGGACCACTAACTTAATCAGTCGTAAAAAATGGTGAATAGATACTGATATGTTGGATCTCTTCATAGGTCACTGTCGTAATTCTATATTAATTTAAAAGACTGTTGCCTCCCCCGTGCAGGTAAAAGTCTACAAGAGTAAAAACATTGATGCTAGATATATTCCAATTTTCATATTTTCATTCAAAATATTTTGACAGCCATATTTAGGTTGGTACTTTTCAAAAGGTCACTGTCTTACATGCAGTTTGACATGAATTTTAGGACGTACTATGGTTTCCTACAAAAAAAAAACGTAGAATATACCAGACATGTTGTTTCTCTTCGTGTGGTGGAGAGGTTGAGCTATTCTTACACGCACGCATAATTCACGATCTCCGCCTGTGAGCTCAAATTAAAGATTGTTGCCATCGCTCAGGTAAAAAGTTCCCAAAATGGTTGGTGTAGCTTAAGTTTTTCAGGACCTACTTTACAAGTCTAGGCGAAAATATAAAGGTTATAAATACTGATATGTGTGGAATCTCTTCGCGCATCAAGAGTCACTGTCGTACATGTCTATTACATAAATTTAAATAGTGTTGAGCACCCCGGTAGAAAGTGGGTAGCAAGAGCTACAGCAACGTTGATGCTATATTCCAATGTTTCAACTATTTTCAATGGGTGCGAGATAGTCATTTTTCGTGAGCACCATATTTAGGTGGTGACTCTTGCGAGTCAGGTCCACCTCACTGTCTTACATTCATGTAGTTTGACATAAATTTTAGGACGTACTATGTGTCCTACAAAAAAAATTCATATTTTACAATATTTTCATAAAATATTTTGACCTTAAAAAAAATATTTAGGTTGGTACTTTCAGTAGGTCACTGTCTTTACATCAAGATTTAAGTTTGACATAAATTTAAAGTGAGCGCGTGTTTCTGAGAGATTATCTATGCGGATCTATACAAAAAAAACGACGAATATACAGAGAATATCCTGCTCAACCACATGGAGTGGTTGTAGATCAATATCCGTCCACCCAATTGAAGTTGGTGTAAAATCAAAAAATCAAGAATGAAAAATTTTCAGTCAACAAATGGCGTGTAACTAAAATAACGTCCGCCCACCACATTCGGAGTGCGTCGTAGGATCACGATCCGCTGCACACTATCGGAGTGTTGTAGATCAAGTTGTTCTCTTCTGTAGGTACTGTCTTACTACATACTGTGATCAAATTAAAGAGTGTTGGCCGCCTTAAGTAAACAAGTTAAAATTGTTTACTTTAGATTTTCAGGACTACTTTGAGTCGTGAAAAAAAAGGTAATTATTTTCTCGCAATATGTCACTATGAAAAGTGTTTTGATCTCTTTAAATAAATGGTCCTATGCTCGTACATTCTATATTAAATTTAAAACGTGTTGCCAATCCCGCAGGTCATAAAAGTTCGCACAAGCAGTCAAAGCAAGTACGGGGGGATGACTGGCTATATCCAATTTTCATTTATTTTCATTCAAATATTTTGACCCATATTTTAGGTTGGTATTTTTCAGTAGGTCACTGTACTTAACATATTTAGTTTTGACATATAATTTTAGGAACGTACTCGTAATGTGTCTTACAAAGTATATTCCAATTTTCATATTTTCATATAAATATTTTGACGCCATAATTAGGTTGGGTACTTTTCAGTAGGTCTTTGTCTTACTCATGTAGTTAGACATAAATTTTAGGACGTACTATATGTCTTACAAAAAAAACGTAGTATATTAAGACATGTTGTTTCTGTTTGTAGGTTACCTATTTTTACCAGCATCTGTGTCAGAATTGAATTGTTGCCCTCAGGTAAAAAGTTAAAAGGTTTTACTTAATTTTTAGGACCTACTTTAAGTCGTAAAAAAATGGTAATCCACATACTGATATGTTGGATCTCTTTCATAGGTCACTGTCGTACATTCTATATAAATTTAAAGACTGTTGCCCCCAGGTAAAAAGTTAAAAAGAGTAAACATTGATGGCTAAATTCGGCAATTTTCATATTTTGCATTCAATATTTTGACCCTATATTTAGGTTGGTAGGCTTTCAGTAAGGTCACATAGTCTTACATCATATAGTTTGACATAAATTTTAGGACGTAACTATGGGTCTTACAAAAAAAGGCTGTAGAATATACAGACATGTTGTTTTCTCTTTTATAGATTACTATTTATAACACCCTGTTTGTCAAATTAAAGAATTGTTGCCGGCGCTCAGTAAAAAAGTTAAAAAAAAGGTTTTACTTTAATATCTTAGGACCTACTTTGAGTCGTACAAAAAAGGTAATATATACTGATATGTTGGATCTCTTCAATTGGTCACTGTCGTACATTCTATATTAAATTTAATGACTGTTGCCCCCCAGGTAAAAAAGTTACCAAGAGTTACTATCTTACATACCCAGTATTCAATTTCATATTTTCATGTCAAAATATTTTGACCTCATATTTAGTGTTTTTAGCTTTCCATGTGGAGGATCACTGTCTTAGGCATCATAATAGTTTTTGCCATAAATTTTTAGGACGTACTATGGGTCTTACCAATAAACGTAGAATATTACAAGACATTTTTCGTTTTCTTCTTTTGTAGTTACTATTTTACACCCTGTGGTCAAATTAAAGATTGTTGCCCCTCAGGTAAAAAGTTAAAAGGTTTTACTTAATTTTCAGGACCTACTTTGAGTCGTACAAAAAAGGTAATAAATACTTGATATGTTGATCTCTTCAATCGGTCACTGTCGTAACATGTCTTATTAAATATAAAAGCTGTTGCTCGCCCAGGGTAAAAGTTAGCAAGTAGTCACAACGTTGATGCTATATTCCAATTTTCATATTTTCATTCAAATATTTTGACCCATATTTAGGTTGGTATTTTTCAGTAGGTCACTGTCTTACATCATTTAGTTTGACATAAATTTTAGGCTACGATACCAATATGAGATCTCGCCTGCTCACTCCTCAAAGTATTCAGATTCCAATTTTCATATTCATTCAATATTTTACGCCATATATTAGGTTGTTACTTTTCAAGTAGGTCACTGTCTTACATTATATAGTTTGACATGAATTTTAGGACGTACTATGGGTCTTACAAAAAAACTGTAGATATACAAAGACATGTTGTTTCTCTTTTGTAGGTTACTATTTTACACCCTGTGGTCAAATTAAAGATTGTTGCCCCTCATGTAAAAAGTTAAAAGGTTTTACTTAATTTTTAGGACCTACTTTGAGTCGTACAAAAAAGGTAATAAATACTGATATGTTGGATCTCTTCAATAGGTCACTGTCGTACATTCTATATTAAATTTAAATACTGTTGCCCCCCAGGTAAAAAGTTACAAGAGTCACAACGTTGATGCTATATTCCAATTTTCATATTTTCATTCAAATATTTTGACCCATATTTAGGTTGGTACTTTTCAGTAGGTCACTGTCTTACATCATGTAGTTTGACATAAATTTTAGGACGTACTATGTGTCTTACAAAGTATATTCCAATTTTCAAATTTTCATTCAAATATTTTGACACATATTTAGGTTGGTACTTTCAGTAGGTCACTGTCTTACATCATGTAGTTTGACATAAATTTAAGGACGTACTATGGGTCTTACAAAAAAAACGTAGAAATATACAGACATGTTGTTTCTCTTCTGTAGGGTACTGTCTTACATTCTGTGATCAAATTAAAGATTGTTGCCCCTCAAGTAAAAAGTTAAAAGGGTTTACTTAATTTTCAGGACCTAATTTGAGTCGTACAAAAAAGGTAATATATTCTGATATAATGGATCTCTTCAATAGGTCACTGTCGTACATTCTATATTAAATTTAAATACTGTTGCCCCCCAGGTAAAAAGTTACAAGAGTCACAACGTTGATGCTATATTCCAATTTTCATATTTTCATTCAAATATTTTGACCCATATTTAGGTTGGTACTTTTCAGTAGGTCACTGTCTTACATCATGTAGTTTGACATAAATTTTAGGACGTACTATGGGTCTAACAAAAAAACTAAAATATACAAACATGTTGCTTCTCTTCTGTAGGGTACTGTCTTACATTCTGTGATCCAAATTAAAGATTGTTGCCCCTCAAGTAAAAAGTTAAAAGGGTTTACTTAATTTTCAGGACCTAATTTGAGTCTTACAAAAAGGTAATATATTCTGATATGTTGGATCTCTTCAATTGGTCACTGTCGTATATTCTAAATTAAATTTAAAAACTGTTGCCCCCCCAGGTAAAAAGTTACAAGAGTCACAACGTTGATGCTATATTCCAATTTTCATATTTTTATTCAAATATTTTGACCAGCCCATATTTAGGTGGTAGGCTTTTTCAGTAGGTCAGCTGTCTTAACATATATAGTTTGACTTAATTATTAGGACGTACTATGGGTGCTTACAAAAAACGTAGAATATACAGCCATGTTGTTTCTCTTTTGGATTACTAATTTTACACCCGTTGTCAAATTAAAGATTGTTCCCCCTCAGGTAAAAAGTTAAAAGGTTTTACTTAATTTTTTGGACCTCCTTTGAGTCGTACAAAAATTGTAATAAATACTGATATGTTGGATCTCTTCAATAGGTCGCTGTCGAATATATATAATAAAATTTCAAAAACTGTTACCTGCCAGGTAAAAAGTTACAAGAGTCACAACGTGGATGCTATATTCCAATTTCATATTTTCATTACAAATAATTTTTACCCATATATAGGTTTGGTACTTTCAGTAGGTTACTATTTTACATCCTGTGGTCAAATTAAAGATTGTTACCCCTCAGGACGTACTATGTGTCTTACAAAGTATATTCCAATTTTCATATTTTCATTCAAATATTTTGACCCATATTTAGGTTGGTACTTTCAGTAGGTCACTGTCTTACATCATGTAATCATTGTAGTTTGACATAAATTTAAGGACGTACTATGGGTCTTACAAAAAAAAACGTAGAATATACAGACATGTTGTTTCTCTTCTGTAGGGTACTGTCTTACATTCTGTGATCAAATTAAAGATTGTTGCCCCTCAAGTAAAAAGTTAAAAGGGTTTACTTAATTTTCAGGACCTAACTTTGAGTCGTACAAAAAAGGTAATATATTTGATATGTTGGATCTCTTCAAAAAGTCACTGTCGTACATTCTATATTAAATTTAAAAACTCTTGCCCCCCAGGTTAAAAGTTACAAGAGTCACAACGTTGATGCTATATTCCAATTTTCATATTTTCATTCAAATATTTTGAAGCATATTTAGGTTGGTATTTTTTCAGTAGGTCACTGCTCTTAGCATGCATTTTAGTTTGGACATAAATTTAGGGAAGCGCAGCTATTGTCTTAGCAAAGTAATATTCCAATTTCCACTATTTTCATTCAATTATTTTGACCCATATTTAGGTTGTACTTTCAGTACAAAGGTCACTGTCTTACATCATGTAGTTAGACATAAATTTTAGGACGTACTATGGGTCTTACAAAAAACACGTTGTATACAAAGACATGTTGTTTCTATTTTGTAGGTTACTATTTAATACACATTGTTGTTCAAAATTAAAGATTGTTGCCGCCTCTAGGTAAAAAGTTAAAGGTTTTACTTAATTTTTAGGACCTACTTTCTAGTCGTAAAAACAAATTGGTATAGATACTGAATTAAGTTGGATCTCTTAATGGTCACTGTGCGTACATTCTAATATTAAATTTAAAGACGGTTGCCCCCCAGGTAAAAAGTTACAAGAGTAAAAACATTGATGCTATATTCAATTTTCATATTTTCATTCAATATTTTGACCCATATTTAAGGTTGGTACTTTTTAGTAGGTCACTGTCTTACATCATATAGTTTGACATTAAATTTTTAGGACGTACTATGGGTCTTACAAAAAAACGTAGAAATACAGACACGATGTGTTTCTCTTTTATAGATTACTATTTTAGCAGTCCCTGTTGTCAAATTACAAAGATTGTTGCCCCTCGGTAAAAAGTTAAAGGTTTTACTTAAATTTCAGCAGGACCTAATTTGAGTCGTCCAAAAAAAAAGGTAATATATTCTGATATGGTGGATCTCTTCAATAGGTTCAGCAGTCAGTACATCTATATTATATTTAAATTACTGTTGCCCCCAGCAGGTAAAAAGTTACAGAGTCACAAGCGTTGATGCTATAATTTCAATTTTCATATTTTCGATTGCAAAATATTTTGAACCCTATTTAAGGTTTGGTACTTTTCAGTTAGGGTCACTTGTCATTAGCATCACGTCAGTTGTGACATTATAATTTAGGAACGTATCTATAGGGTCTTAGAAAAAAAACGTAAAATATATACAAACAAGTTGTTTCTCTTCTGTAGGGTACTGTCTTGACAGTTCTGTGACCAAATTATATGATTGGTACGCCTACGAGTAAATGTTAATAAGGGTTGTACTCTAATTTTCAGGAACCTAATTTTGAGTCTTACAAAAAGAGTATATATTCTGATATGTTGGATGTCTTCAATAGGTCATGTGTCGAGAGCATTCTAAATTAAAATTTAAAAAAAAACAAGTTGTTGCCCCCCAGGTAAAAGTTACACATGAGTCACAACGTTGATGCTATATTCCACTTTTCATATTTTCATTCAAATATATTTGACCCATATTTAGGTTGGTACCTTTCAGTAGGTCACTGTCATAGAATCATATAGTTTGACTTAAATTATTAGGACGTACTATGAGGTCTTACAAAAAAACGTAGAATGTACAGACATGTTGTTTCTCTTTTGTGGTTACTATTTTAACACCCTGAGTGGTCAAATTAGAAGATTGTTTGCCCCTAAGGTAATAAGGTAAAAGAGTTTTACTTAATATTTTTCAGGACCTTACTATTGGAGTCGTACACAAAAGGTAATAATACTGATATGTTGGATCTCTTCAATAAGGATCACTGTCGTACTTCTATAATTAATTTAATCCTGTTGCCCGCCCTAGGTAAAAGTTACAAGAGTCACATACGTTGATGCTATAATTCGCAAATTTTCATATTTTCATACAAATATTTTGACCCATATTTAGGTTGTAACTTTTCACTAGGTGGTCACTGTCTTACATCATATAGTTTGACATCAAATTTAGGACGTCACCTATGTGTCCTTAGCAAAGTATAGTTCCATTTTCATATTTTTCATTCAAATATTTTTGACCCATATTTAGGTTGGTACTTTTCAGTAGGTCACGGTCTTACATCATGGTAGTTTGACATAATTTAAAGGACGTACTATGTGAGTCTTTACAAATAAACGTAGAATATACAGACATGTTGTTTCTCTCTGTAGGGTACTGTCTAACATTCTGTGATCAAAATAAAGATTGTTGCCCCTTAAGTAAAAAGTTAAAAGGGGTTTACTTAATTTTCAGGGACCTACTTTGAGTAGTACAAAAAAGATAATATATTTTGATATGTTGGGTCTCTTCAAAAGGTCACTGTCCGTACATTCTTTATAAATTTAAAACTGTTGCCTGCGCAGCTTTGTCCCGCAGTTAAATAAGCTCTCACAAGAATCACAACGGTGTGAGTGGAGTGTATTCCCCAATAATTTACATATTTTCATTCAAATATTTTGACCCATATTTCGGTGTGGCTATAATTTACAGTAGGGTCAACTGTCTTACAGTCATTTAGCTCTTTCGACATTTCCCCGATCCACGAAATGAAAATGGACAAAGTATATTTCCATTTCACGTCCACCGATCGTATAATAGTCTTTCCAAAATTAAATAAATAAACTGGTGAATCTCATAAATGTGAGAGAGGATGAGTGAGCGCGTGTCAGGTAAGAGATATAACTTGCATGCACCGACCCTCTTAAAGTAACAAGTTAAAAGGGTTTCCTAATTTTCCAGGCACACCTAATTTGAGTCGCTAGCAAAAAGGTAATATTTCTATATGTTGGGATCTCTTCAATTGGTCAGCTGTGGTGTCCGTTACATTCTAATACAGTATATATAAATTAGGAAACGTGTTACGTGCCTGTAGTTATGCGCCGCTCAGACTAGGCTAAAAAGTTAAAAGCAGTCAAAACGTTGATGGCTATTATTGCCATATTATATATATATATACTAGTATTTTGACCAATATTTAGGTATGATACTTTTTCAGTTAGTGTTCACTGTCATGACATCATGCATAGGTTTTGACATAAAATTTATGGGTTACGGTACTATGGGTGTCTATAAACTCTCTAATAAAACGCTAGTATATAAAAGAACATTGTTGTTTTATCTTTGTGTGAGGTTAAATATATTATGCATCGCGGCGATCGGAGCGCAAGGTGTTCTTGCCCTCAGGTAGGATCGTTAGGTGGATCGACCGGATTCCGAGGACGATACTTTTGAGTTCGTATAAACCGACAAAAATGGTAATATATTAACTGATATGTTGGATTCTCTTTAAAAAGGTCACTGTCGTAACATTCTATATTACATTTAATACTTGTTGCTCACCGCAGGTAAAAAGTTAAAAGAGTCACAACTTTCATTGATGATATATTCCAATTTTCATATTTTCATTTGAAAATATTTTGACGCCATATTTAGGTTGTAGTTGTGTCAGTTAGGTGCACCTGTCTTAGGCTATCATGTTAGTTATGACATAAGATTTTAGAGGACACGTACTTATGGGTCTTACAAAAAAAAACGTAGAATACTAGCAAACAGTGAATATATATATTCTCTTCTGTAGGGTACTGTCTAGCATTCTGTGATCAAATTAAAGATTGTGGCCCCTCAAGTAAAAAAGTCACTAGCCTTGGCTTAAGTGCAGGACCTAAGAAGATTCGAACAAACAAATAGGTAAATAAATTCTGATATGCTGGTAATCATCTCTTTTTATAGGTTTATCGTACATTCTATATTAATTTAAAAACTGTTGCCCCTCAGGTAAAATGTTACAAGAGTCACAACGTTGTATGACTAGGTAGTCCAATTTTCATATTTTACATTTCAAATAATTTTGAAGGCATATTTAGATTGGTACTGTTTCAGTAGAATCAGCAGGGTCATATATAAGCATTCATCTTATTTGACATGAGGCACATTTTAAGGGGACGTACCCTATGGGTCTCTTAAAACACATAACAGAAAAAACGTAGAATAATACCGCAGTACATGTTGTTAATAATATTTGTAGGGCTAACTGTCTTACATTTCAACAGTGATCAAATTAAAGATTGTTGCCCTCAAGTAAAAAGTTAAAAGGGTTTACTAAATTTTCAAGGACCTAATTTGAGTCTTACAAAAACAGGTATTGAATTCTGATATGGTTGGATCTCTTCAATAGGTCATCGTCGTACATTCTATATTAAAATTTAAAAATTGTTGCCTCCCAGGTAAAAACTTTTGGGAGTTACACCTTTCCCGAAATTCTTACAGACTTTCATTTTCATTCAAATGATTTAACAAGGAAAATTAGTTTGGTATCTTTTCCAGTAGGTCACTGTCTTAACATGGCATTTAGTTTGACAATAAATTTTTAGGACGTCCTTATGTGTCTTACAAGTATATTCCAATTTTATAATTTTCATCAAATATTTTGACCCCATAATTTAGGTTGGTACTTTTCAGTAGGTCACTGTCTTACCATCATTGTAGTTAGACAATAAAATTTTAGGAACGTACTAATGGGTCTTGGTGAGCAAAAAAAAAATACGTAAGTAATAAAGTACATGTTGTTTCTCTTTTGTAGGTTAGTATTTTACACATTGGTCAAATTAAAAGTTGCTGCAATTTATTTAGCTGTCAAAAGTTTTATTTAATTTTGAGGACCTATTTATCATACATTAGCAGAGATGTTAATAATAATACGATATGTTGGAGTCTCTAAAACGGTCACTGTCGTACATGTCTAATATTAAATTTAAAACTGTTGGGCCCCCCAGGTGAAAAAGTTAGCATAGAGTCACACACGTTGATGCTATAGTTTTAATTTTCAAATTTTCATTCAATATATTAATTAACACCATATTTAGGTTGGTACGTTTCAGTAGGTCACTGTCTTACATCATTTAGTTTATCATAAATTTTAGGACGTACTATGTGTGTTACAAATCGTTCCCAATTTTCTATATTGTTAAAAAACTGTAAATAATCTTCACCTTTCTCAAGGGCGAAGGAAAGACCATAACCTAATAGGTCTTAAACATCATGTACTGAGTTTGACATAAAAATTTTAGTGAACGTACCACTCGAGGTCTTTACAAAAAAAAACGTAGAATATACAGACATGTTGTTTCTACTTTTGTAGGTTCAACTACCTTTTACAATGTGCGTCAATATTAAAGATTGTTGCCCTCATTAAAAGTTAAAAGGATTTTAAAGGTTTTTAAAAGGTCACTGTCGTACATTCTATATTAAATCTATAAAACTTTTGCTCCGCCAGAGTAAAAGTTGAACAAGAGTACCCACGTTGTGCTTATTCCAATTTTTCATAATTTTTCATTCAATATTATTGACGCATAGTTTAGGGGTTGGTACAATTGCAGTAGAGTCACTGTCTTAAGAGCGATCGATTTATGTTTGACATAAATTTTAAGAGACGTACTATGTGTCTTACAAAAAAAAACGCAATTTCTCATAATTTTCCATTCAAATATTTTTATGTGGTGTATTTTTAAAGTTTTAATATTGTGGTATTTTTATTAATATTCAAAAGGTAAAGTTTTAGGGACGACTAGCTATGGGGCCTTCAAACAAAAAAAACGTAGTATATTTTGGAGAGAGCATAGTTGTTTCTCTTTTGTAGGTTGTGAATCTATTTTTAGCACAATGTTGTTCTGAACTTATAAGAGTGTGATGCCCCTCAGGTAAAAAAGTGTTCTTAAGGTTTTTCTTGGTAATTTTTTTTGACCTTACTCTTTGGAGTCGCTCATCCAAGAACCAGAGATAATCTAAATACTGAATATGTTTGGATCTCTTCATAGGTCACTGTCGTACATTCTAGTATTAAAATTTAGAAGACTGTTGCCCGCCCAGTGTAAAAAGATACAAAGAGTAAACCAACTATTGATGCTACGTATTCGCAATTTGTCATTATTTTCATTCAATGATATTTTTGACCCATATTTAGGTTGGTGGTACGTTTCAGTAGGTCACTGTCTTACATCATAATCGTTTGACATAAATATTTAGGAGCGTACTAGGGTTTACAAAAAAAACGTAAATATACACATTGTTGTTTCTCTTTAGGGATTACTATTTAACACCTGTTGTCAATAAAAGATTGTTGCCAAAACCTGGGACACTCTCTCTCTTCTTCAGGTAAAGTAAAGAGGATTTACTTATTTTCAGGACGCTACTATATGAGTCGTACAAAAAAGTTAAAAGTAACTGATATGTTGGACGTCTCTTGCAATAGTGTCATTGTCGTACATTCTCATAATAAATTTATAATACTGTTGGTGCTTGACCTTTGCCAGGTATATAAGAGGTGTACACAGAGTATCACAAGCGTTGATGCTATATTCCAAGTTTGGGCATATTTGTTTATTAACCAAATATTTTGACGCCATATTGATAGGTTTGGGTAACTTTTCTTTAGCTAGGTTCACCATGTCTTAAGCATCAATGTAGTTTGACCGCATAAATTTTTTAGGGACGTACTATGTGTCTTACAAAAGTATATTCCAAATTTCCTCATATTTTCATCACCCATATTTTGATCGAGCCTATGGGATTTAGGGTTGGTACTGTTTTGCGAGTGAGTGTCCGACTTTAGTAGTCTTACATCCATTCGTTAAGTTTGCATAAGTTTAAAGACGTACGTTTGGGTCTTACAAAAAAAACGTAGAATATACAGACATGTTGTTTCTCTTCTGTAGGGTACTGTCTTACATTCTGTGATCAAATTAAAGAGAGTCGTGTGCCGCGTGAAGTAAAAAGTTAAAGGGTTGATCTTAATTTTCAGGAACCTACTTGTTATTGAGTCGATATACCTACCAAAACAAGTAATTAATATTTGGTTGATATGTTGGATCCTTTTCGAAAAGGTCACTGGTCGTACAATTCTATATTCAATATTTAAAAAACTGCTTGGCACCCCAGGTAAAAAGTTAGCAAGAGTCACATATACGTTGAATGCTAAATGTCACAATTTTCAGTATATTCATATCATTCAAAATATTTTGACCCACAATTAGGTTTGGATTTTTCAGTAGGTCTCGCAGTCGTACATCATTTAGTTTGACATAAATTTTAGGATGCGCACTTATATGTCTTAAAAAGCCTCATATTCCAATTTTTCAATTATTTTCATTCAATATATTTTGAACCCGGCTATATTTAGGTTGGTCACATTGTTTGACATGTAGGGTTCACGTGGTCTTACATCATATAGTTTGACATAAATTTTAGGACGTACTATGGGTCTTACAAAAAAAACGTAGAATATACAGACATGTTGTTTCTCTTTTGTAGGTTACTATTTTACACCCTGTGGTCAAATTAAAGATTGTTGCCCCTCAGGTAAAAAGTTAAAAGGTTTTAAAAAGGTTTTTAAAAAGGTCACTGTCGTACATTCTATATTAAATTTAAAAACTTTTGCTCCCCAGGTAAAAAGTTACAAGAGTCCTCTGAACGTAGATGCTATATTCCAAATTTTCATATTTCTATTCATATTTTGACCCATATTTAGGTTGGTACTTTTCAGTAGGTCACTGTCTTACATCATTTAGTTTGACATAAATTTTAGGACGTACTATGTGTCTTACAAAGTATATTCCAATTTTCATATTTTCATTCAAATATTTTTACACATATTTAGGTTGGTACTTTTCAGTAGGTCACTGTCTTACATCATATAGTTAGACGTAAATTTTAGGACGTACTATGGGTCTTATACAAAAAAACGTTGTATATAAAGACATGTTGTTTCTATTTTGTAGGTTACTATTTTACACATTGTGTTCAAATTAAAGATTGTTGCCCCTCAGGTAAAAAGTTAAAAGGTTTTACTTAATTTTTAGGACCTACTTTGAGTCGTACAAAAATGGTAATTAGATACTGATATGTTGGACTCTTCAATAGGTCACTGTCGTACATTCTATATTAAATTTAAAGACTGTTGCCCCCCAGGTAAAAAGTTACAAGGGTAAAAACATTGATGCTATATTCCAATTTTCATATTTTCATTCAAATATTTTTACCGCATATTTGGTTGGTACTTTCAGTTAGGTCACTGGTCTTTACATCATATAGTTTGACATAAATTTTAGGACGTACTATGGGTCTTACAAAAAAAACGTAGAATATACAGACATGTTGTTTCTCTTTTATAGGTTACTATTTTACAAACACCCTGTTGTCAAATTAAAGATTGTTGCCCCTCAGGTAAAAAGTTAAAAGGTTTTACTTGATTTTCAGGACCTATTTTGAGTCGTCCAAAAAAGGTAATATATTCTGATATGTTGGATCTCTTCAATAGGTCAATCATCGTACATTCTATATTAATTTTAAAAACTGTTGCTCCCCCAGGTAAAAAGTTACAAGAGTCACAACGTTGATGCTATAATTCAATTTTCCTAATTTTCATTCAAATATTTTGACCCTATTTAAGGTGGTAACTTTTCAGTATGGTCACTGTCTTATCATGTACTTTGAACAGCAAATTTTAGGACTTACTATGAGGTAACTCTTTGAGCAAAAAAATACGTCTAACATACTCACAACATGTGTTGTTTTTCTTCTGTGGAGGTACTGTCTTAACATTCTGTGAGTCAAATTAAAGAGTGTTGCCCCTCAAGTATAAAAGTTAACATAAGGGTTTACTTAATTTTTCTCTCAGGACGGCTACTTTGGTCGTATACAAAAAAGGTAATATATTCTGATATGTTGGATCTCTTCATAAGGTCACTGTCGTACATTCAATATTAAATTTAAAGACTGTTGACCCCCATAGGTAAAAAGGTACAAGAGTAAAATAACGTTGATGCTCTATTCCAATTTTCATATTTTCATGTCAAATTTTTGGACCATAATTTAGGTTGGTACATTTTCAGTAGGTTCACTTAGACACTCATGTGGGTGAACGGATGGGATCTGTACAACAACTCATGTGGTTGGGCGATCTTGATTTGCAACCCTTTATGTGTGGAGGGAATCTTGATTTA
>JABUQX010114059.1:2500-19985 GCA_015478945.1 Trachelipus rathkii
AGTTGTTAGTAGATATATTCCAGAGATTTACATTCTTTTTTACTTTCATAATACTTCATTCACATCGTTATGTATCTTCTCCAAACACGGATTAGTATTGCTACATTACTCTTTGGTAATGAAATAATAATAATAATAATAATATAATAATAATAATATAATAAATAATAATCATAATAATAATATAATAAAATATAAATTAATATAATAATAATAAAATAATATAATACTATAAATAATAATCGTAATAATAATCAAATAATAATGATAATAATAATAATTTATATCAATAATAATAAATAATTATAATAAATAAGCATAATAATAATAATATAATATAATCAATAATAATAATAATATAACTACAGAATACAGACACCGATAGCAAGACTTTACAGTCCACTCAAGGCTAGTCTTTTTAGTTTATTTTTGTTTTATTTAAAACCACTCAATGAAGAAAAAAGAAGGAAGGGAAGAGAGAAAGAATAAGGAAGAAAGAAAACAGATAGAATTGACAGGAAAAGAAAAAAGAAAAATAGAAAAAAGGAAAAGAAAAAGAAAACGAAAAGATAGAAAAAGAAAAAAAGAAGAAGAAGAAAGAAGAAAGAAGAAGAAAGGAAGAAGAAAGAGAAGAAAGAAGAAGACGAAGGAAGAAGAAGAGGAATGAAGAAGAAGAAAGGAAAGAAGAAGTAGAACGAACTGATAAGAATGAGACTATATAAAAAGAAGAGAAGAAGAAGAGAAGGAGAGGCACAAGAAGAAGAAGAAGAAGAAGTATGAGAGGGTCCACCCGAAGAGAAGAAGAGAGGTGTGAGAGGGTCCACCCTAAGAGAAGAAGAGAGGTGTAAGAGGGTACACCCTAAGAGAAGAAGAGAGGTGTGAGAGGTTTCACCCTTTTATACTATAGTTATTACAATGGACGCTATTCTTCTGAACTCCCTAGTTGAACATTTTCTTCTATGGGGAGAGTTCGTGAGACTTGTCTTTCAACACACTCATCCTTTCTCAGTTCATTTCTCAGACCTCACACTTAATCGTTATGCTCACTCCAATATTTACTCAGTGGTAAAATCTGGAGCACAATTTATTCGCCTATTTTATCAACTTCCTTTAATTTTCACATTTTCAAACGTCGTGCATACTATCACGTTGGCGACTAATTTGAAATTGAGTTGATTCTTCCCAACCCTGATGCATAATTCACTGGTCGACATAATTTTTCCGGCACGAGGTTTTAGAACCGATTATGGGTAATTTTGTGGTGCTGATTTCAAAAGTTTTATCTGTTTATGCGTATCACATCACATTAGCGAGATTACCCCTCAAATATGTGGAGATTTTCCAAATTTGTTACGAATTTGAAGGTGGTTTGAAAGTCACCGAAATAGTGTTATGGAATATGTAGGAGTCAAATCACATTGATATTTAACCTTTATTGAATATAGCCGTTTAAATTTTTTATAAATCACAAAACAAAACTGTTAAACATTGGTTAATCTGAACAATACAGGTTAATTGTTTCCTATAAAAAGTACAAAATGCTCATAACATTAAGTGCAATGCATTAGGAGGTAAATGTTTTACGCAAAGAGAGTCGTTTGTGTGCAGCATCAGAAACACATCTCATAAGGCTAGCAGTAGTCAGCCATCATATTATGGTCTCACCTGCCTTGATACTGTTCTTCCATTACTCTGATGTCCTGATGAAAATGCTCACCTTGCTCTTCACTGAAATCGCCCAGATTTTCTGGAAACTTTTCCAGGTGGTTGTGCAAGTAATGCAATTTAATGCTCATGTTGCATCCCATTAACTGAAAACTGGACAAGAGCTCTTTCACTATGTCCTTATAGTTGTGCGACTTCCTGTTTCCTAGAAAGTTTTTCACAACATTGTCAAATGCTTTCCAGGCTCTTGCCTCAATAGGAGACATTGATGTAACAAATTGTGGATCATTTAGTAACGTTCGGATTTGTGGTTCATCGAATATTCCTGCTTTTTCTTTTTCTACACTAAGAGCAGGAAAGGCTAAGCATATATAGTTGAAACATTGTCCTGTGTGATCAAGAGCTTTCACAAATTGTTTCATTACCCCAAGCTTGATATGAAGTGGTGGCAGAATGATTTTACTCGGATCAACTAATTGCTCACTAATGATGTTCTGTTGTTCTGGTGTTAAGCTGATTCTTAATGGTCATGTATCCTTAACCCAATGCTCTTCCTTTGCCCTACTATCCCAGTAGCAGAGGTAGCAGGGGTATTTCGTGTATCAGCTTTGTCGTTCTAAGAGAAAGTGTTCAGCCTCCACATTAGAACATGCATGTTACTAGAGAACTGCAACTGCTACTCTAAAACAAATGACATTTCTGTAATCAGTGGACAATTTTAGTTAGGTAAATGTAATAAAAGTAATGGAAAAGGCTTAATAAAGATTTCAAACTTCTTTAAGAAGTTTCATTACATCAGTCTCATTCACTGATACTACATATTTGCTAATACCAATTTAGAAGTCAGCAACATCGGTACAACTACAGCTAATGTTTCATCTGAAGTGAAAACATTATGGCAGCCGTTTCCTCTCATTTGAGATAAAAGAAACACTAGTACGCATGATTGCTAATAGACTTTTTATTGGTGCTTGAGCAAAAATCTTAAGAAAGTTTTAAGCAAGCCCACAGGTCTTAATTAAATCGTTCAACTCACACTGATTAAACAATGAGGGTAGCTTAAGTATGATTCAGATGATGAAATTCAGCAACACATTGTTCATCTGTACCTGAGGAAATATGCGAGGATGATGATGACGTTCTATCATCAATATCTGTGAGTTCAGTAAATCTTAGAAATGGTAGATCGTCTGAATGAGTGACAGGTCTAATGACGGAATCAAGATTGGTATATTTTATAAAGTGTTTGTTTTTACAGTTGAATCCTTTAATATTAACAAGGCAGAAATATCAATCATTTGTATGGTTTTGTTTCTCTCTAAAACCATAGGAATACCAAACTTCAGCTTGCCATTCTTCCCTTGCGATCAAGCCTTCAGTGTCTCTTCCCATGTTTTGCAAACCTTATGTGGAGCCCAATCTTTGTTTTTAAATAAGCAAGGAATATTTGTTTTAGAAATGATGTGATATTACGCCTTTCAAATCAATATTTGCAAGAAAGATAGTTTCATTGAAAATGTTAAGAGTATATGAGTTTTGTTTAAGTGTTTTTTCGTTTTGTAGGTAGGGGTGTGCAACATTCAGTTGTAGTTGAAACAAACCACAACGTGCTATTATTGGCTTCTGAACTGACGAAAGAAACATTAATCAAGAGACTTAGATTACGATATTTTGGCATTTCTAAAACTAATTATGAATTTTCGAATTCCTAAACACGAAAGGTAAAATATAATCTAGAATACTTGTAATAACGTATATATAGTATATATATATATTATATATTATTATATTATATATATATATATATATATATATATATAATATATATTATTATATATATATAGTATATATATATCATATTATATCTATTTATATATATATATTTATATATTATATATTATAATATTATATATATATATATATATATATATATATATATATATATTATTATATATATATATATATATATATATATATATATATATATATATATTATTATATAATATATATATATATATATATATATATATGTATATATATATACTAATTATAATATATATATATATATATATATATATAATATAATTATTATTATATATAATTATATATATATATATTATATATAATATATATATATATATATATATAGATAGATGTTGTGTGTGTGTGCGTTTAGTGTTTTAAATAGAATACATGTTTATAGAAGGACATTATTGTAGATCAAAATAGTCAAAAAGATTGTAGACAAATAACCTTAATCTTTCCGCGAAACAATACTGTAGGATTGAATTGAGATTGAAGAAATTTTAATGATGCTAATTGGTGGAAAAGCTAGATGTGGATATGGCCAAATCTGAACATAGTTCGATTAGCGCACCAAAATTCAGTAAAAATCAACTTTTAAAGTGAATGCAGAAAAAAAAATCTTTTTCTTCTCGGATCAGTGCAATAGATTACATTCCATCAATATGTTTATTCTTGCGGATATCAGCAAACGTGTTGTTTGAACCTGTTGGTGTTAGCATAATGTGTTTGGTTGATAAGGACATCAACTGGAAATAAAGGCAATAAAAAAATCTTGTTTCAAACTTCCAGAAATATTGTTTCAAAAGGTCAGGAGAGACTAAGAATGCTTTGCATAATGTTAACTTCCGTAATACATAATACTACTACATCAGTATTCCTCAAGTCAACCTTAGAAGAGTACAAGATGTCATTTAAGAGTTTCCTTTATTCTTTTTAGGAAAACCAAAACTTATGTAAATGCAATTTAATAAAAATGATTTTAATACATAGTCAAGTGAAGAATTTTTCCACATTTAACAACAAGTGATATTTGCCAGTTTGTGTGGATATTCTATTGACAGGTGCGACTTTTTATGAAATAACATAATAATAAACATGGGAATAAGTTCGATGTCGGAGGCCGGGCCGGAGCGCGGGGCCGGAGAGAGAGTGGAGCGGAGCCGCGTTTTTTGAGCGGAGCAAAAGAGCCGCCCGGAAGAAAGCACGGAGATATAGAGAAATTATTAAAATAAGTGGAACCTGCAGAAAACGGAGTATTAGACATGAAGAGCCACAAAAAGAGATATTTTTATAATTCTATCACTTTAATCGGTAACGAAATGTAAAAATAAATATAAGTAATAATCAAAATAAAATAGAACATATAAATGTGATATAAAATTTTGAATAAAAAAAAATATAAAAAAAGGGCGATACAAGAAAAAACAGTTTATAGCAATTTTTTCAAAACGATTTTGCAAAAAGAAAAATTTTTGTTAAATATTTGCAAAATTTTCAGCCCATAATAATAACTAGTTTTGATCTCACTTTTTTCTAAGGTCGTTCAGTCGAAAGTCAGGTGATATCGAGAATGGAAAATTTCTCTTACATCTAATATTCTTTGGTAGCTTTTAAATTTATTTCAACTCAGAATTATTGCAGAGAATAATTATTCGAACAAAAAACTAAGAAAAAATGTGCTATTTGATTATCTATAAGTTTCATACTGATAAAAATGTCCAATCTCATTAAGGAAAGTCTGTCTTTTGAATATGCACGCCTTTCGCTTCTTATTCGGGTTTAATGATGCTTTTAGGGGCAATAAAACTAAACCAGCCACATGAGAAAAAACAGGATTTTTCATATATCGTGTAACCAAATTTGGAAGACTTTAGCAAAATACCCACCAACAGACAATAATCCTCTGGAGGTATATCGATTTTTTTTTATCAAATATAGACTAGACTTCTCATATATCATGTAGAAATACAAAAGTTATAATAAGAATATGAAAGAGTATAATAAAAGCATGTTGAGCCAGATCGACTCCCTAAAATTCCCGTGAATACATAGTGTATTTCTAAAATACTTCTGTTTCTTTGTATATATTTATTCTCCTTCGTTTCCATATGCAATTTACTAATCCAATTTCCTAGTGTTGGACATACTAACTTGGGTTACTTGATTCTGAAGATGGGTAATCCATTATGACTCATACTAAATCTCTATTAAGTTTATTGAAGCCGTAACTAATATCAACATGTATTTGATCTATTCTCGATTTTCATAATATTCTTTTATTATCATAAAGCAATACATTAGAATAATCAGACTAGAGGCGATGTAATTTCTCTCTTGCGATTTATGATCCTATGCCCTTAGCGTCTCAATAAGCTTATGCTTATAGAGATAGAGATACGAGAATTTTGAAAGCGGTAATGATCAGCTAAGACACTGTTACATGATACATACGACCAAACTGTTTTACATCGATTGATGTATCATATTAGCTACGCTTTGAAATCATTTCACTCGATGCTTGTCCTATGGGTGAAAATTTTTCAAAATAACCTTCCCCAATGAAAAAAATGATTATCGCTTCACCCACAATAATTTAAATATGAAGAACGTAAAAAACGTTTTTGTTTCAAAAAAAACACTAAACCTATCTATAACAAATAACTGTTTATATCAGGAAGTGACTTATGAACAAAACGCAAGTTTACTAAACCACACAGTTTGCAAAGTCTTAAAAAAAATAGAAGAGCATTTTCTTTATCAAGTGACAGCGTTTCCAAAAAAAGTTGTTCACTATTAAGTACTAAGTTTTAGGATAAAGACAAAGCAAATGTTATAAAGAACATAGTTAAAACTAGAACGTTTTGAATCACAAATGATTCATGATCGCTATTTAAAACAATAAAATAAAATTAAACACCATTATATTAGAAAGTTCGAGACTAATAACCAACATCTTTCAAATCGTTTCACCTCGGCAGTTGTCAATGGGATGAATTCTTTCTTCATTGCTATTAGTTGCATTTCCAATTCTATCCTTTCATTCTTATGACGACGACTAGGCAGTCCCAGAGATCCAAGTTATTCCCTCTAGAGGAGAGGGGAAAAAAAGAGTTATTACAAACCAAAGGCCGAAGTGACCTGAAATATTACATTTGAATGTGTGTAATTCAGAGGAAGTGTGTTCCAAATTTTATTTGCAGAGTTACAAAGAATAGAATAAACTTAGCAATATTTATGGGATCAACGAAATGGGACAAGGAGCATGAAATATGTGGAAAACCGAGTCTACGAGCATTCCTTAATGGAGGAGCTATGCCTACTCAAAGAGTTCAAAAAGGATAAAACATTCGATGAACTTGAATGACTACTTAGTATGAGGAAGAGCAAAATCAACAAGTTCTGAGAAAAGAAAGATTATTAGCGTAATATAAGTTATTCAAAATGTTTTATACTTAAATTATTTATAATTCCACATAGGATATCAAAGAATACAAAATAACATTTTCACACCACTACCAGTATGAGATCTCCCTCTTCCAGCCAGGCGAGTCCATCAAATAATCGTCCATTATAAGCTACACTGACTATAGAGAAGCTTTGCGAAAATGGACTTCCATCCCTACTTAATATGCAACGAAACAGGCCGAACGCTGGGTTTGTGGAACTCGTATTTTTTTTTAACCTATTGCCCCATATTACGCACGAAATGCAATAATTTCAATAATTATATAAAGAATACTCACATGAGTTATAAGCCTAAAAATAAGATATAATATATCAGGGGGGTGTCCATTACCTAACCAACCCATCGTATTAAACATTCAGCAACTAAACACCACACAAAAAAACATCACATCCAACGTGGAAAAATTGTTATAATATCAGGCAGAAGAAATTAGACGTATTTTCAAGCATAGGTGAACGTGGCTTTGAACTCCGAACTTCAAGTGTTCTTCAGCTTCGTGAATGGAAAATATATTAAGTGGAGATCCTGGCTGTATGGGCGGTGGGAAAATATTGTAATTTGAGACACTGCAGTACATCTGATTTTGTAGATTCGTCTGTAAGACATCCGTCATGGTGAAGTATTGCGTTTTGGCAAGACGACCAGCAATAACGTGAGCGAGTTTCTTATTCTCCAAGTCTTCACTGTCTGTCGGAGTTAAACAGTTTTTGGATGTGCTCCAAAATTTTGTGTGACAGCCTAAAGGTTCGTCAGAACCATTTATGCTTATTCCGCGGTTCGTAATTGTTTTAATCCAGTAACTGTCATCCCCCAGCGAAATTCGGACTGAGCAATAATCGAATTTCCTGGTGTTTATCGAGGCGCAAATGTTCATAACACCCTTCTAATATCCAGCTTGCGTTTCTCTTCGATGTTTGCTGCTTAAACCCATATTGAGCAGCAGTTCCAAATAACAAAACCAGCATGGGCATAATTTTTTGACGACATCGTCTACAGACAAACAGCGACAGATGACTTTCATTTTGTAAGCGATTGACTCAGAATAAGTTTGTCGATTCCACTTGTTTGTGTATGTGTGGTAGTTTAGAATGCTTTTGCTGGCTGATCATGCAGACTTTACATATGCTGGACTGTAATCCTTTTAGACTTCTTGATTATCTTCTAATGGGGAGTATCACATTACACACACACACACGGCATTACTTGCCTTGAAATGCATTTATATTGATCGATGATATTGACGAATGTCGAATGTAAAACACGTGTTGTTTTCGCCTTCAGCCATGCAGAATGTATCTGGTTTTTTATATATGCTGACGACCAATTCCTTTGCATATTATAATATATCTATATATATAATAATATAAATAAATATATATATTAATATAAAATATATATATAATATATATATATATACTATATAGTATATATAATATAATATCTATATATCTATAATATATATATTATATAATATATATTAAAATATTATATATATTAATATAATATATATATATATTAATATATAATAAATAAAACTATATATATATTATATATATATATATATATATATATATATATATAATATTATATTATATATATATATATAATATACTACCAATAATTATATTATAAAATATACATACTAATACATCATAATAATACATCATACATACATCAACATACATACATACATACTACTACATTAACTACTACATATACATAATACATACTACAATATTTTTCGATATATCTGGTGGGCAAGGGAAGACCACCGAATTCAATAGAAGACGGGGAAATTCCCAAGACATGGAAAAATTAAATTTAAGGGAGTGTGTTCCATTATTTTACTAGTGGAATCCGAGTAGATGAGCATAGCGTTTATGTCTCAGGTCAGAAGAGATATATATAGAGAGATAGAGAGATGGTTTTAGAAGGGCGTTCGCTCGAACTTTCTTAATGGAGATGTGTGAAAGGAGAGTTCAGCGAGTATGGGTCGCGTTATAGATGACTAAGAGATAGCCATAAAGAAAGTGTGTAACGCATTCGGTCGGAGCATAAATCGCGCTCATAACAGATCAGTCAAGTGAAGAGAATAGGCAGAATATAATGAGTGGAAAGTTTATTGACTCATTAATCAACGAGAGTGGTGTTAATAGGACAGGCATAGAGATATGAAGTTCATGCCAATCTGAGCATAAAGGGGAATGGAGTAAGAAAACACACGATTTACAAAGCCTTGGATTTAAATAGATTAACGTGATTCTTTAATAAAGATCAGAGATGAAAACATGAAGATATTAAATGAAAGACAAGATTTTGAAGAGTACTATAATAAGTTTATAGAGAGGATGGGATTAGGTCCGAGTAGAAAAGACGAAGAAACTGTGTTTTTGAGGCACTGAAAACTAAACTATTTTCGTTTCCCTAATTAGAGATACGAGAAAGATCAGAGGTCAGAGGTCAGAGGTCAGAGGTTGTTGCAGTGCCACCCTCCTATCATCAACTATTTACTGTATAAGAGTGGAAAGAAGATGGATTGATAGAGAAAAGATTATAGTGAAGAAGTAGTAAAGAGTAGGCACCGATGAACTCTTGTGATATCATGAACAGCAATTTAAATGGATGGACGGTGCGTCTGTCGAAAGAGCTGATATAGAACGACCGGAAAGGAAATCAAAGAAGTCCTCAGAGAGAAGGATTGATATAGAAAAGAGGGAATTTTAGAGTTTTGGAAATTAAAGCTTTGTGCCAGACTCTAGCAAATGTCTAATTCGATGTGTCTAGCACCATGGCAAAAAGATTCACCAAAATTCCGAATAGCAGAGAACCAAGAATAAAAGAGAAGAGAAAGAAGATCACAAGTAGAGAGAACGGAAGTTAAAGCAATGGAACGATAGTTAGACGGTTGATGAAGGTTCCTTTTCTTCGGCACATGCTGAATTTGCGCACGTTTCCAGCACGAAGAGAAGGTTGAAGTGGAATAGTCACAGACGAAACCGTTTACCAAGGCAGAGTGATAACTCGAAAGCCCAACACATAAGAACTATAGGAGGAATACTACCAGGACCATAAGCCTTCTTAATATTAAATTCAGAGAGAGAAAAATTAAATCTTTAGAAGAGATTACCACGCCGGATATAAATATTGTAGTGGGTGCAGATGGAGGAGTAGCTACAGAATCATCACGAGTGGAATTAGAGGCAAAAGGTTCAGCGAGGGTTTAGCATTAGCAGAAGGTAAAATAGCATTTGTGTCATCGGAAGCTACTAGAGAAAGGAAAGAGGAGGAAGCATAATTTAAAGTTCACATTTTTTACAAAATTCAAAAAAGGGGCTAAGGAAAAGGAGCCAGAAAGATAGTTTCATTTTCTAAGCAGAAAATGTTTCTATTGCACGAAATATAAAATGAAATACAGTATATGTAAAATATGTTCATTTATTTTTTATTAAAATGTTATCACTATTATCTGTTTCTTTATTATACATAGTACAATTTGTTTATTAATTTCTATCTAGTTACTTACATTCCAACTTTTGAACATCTTACAAATCATTTGACCTCTCTCTCTCTCTCTCTCTCTCTCTCTCTCTCTCTCTCTCTCTCGTTCTCTCTCTCTTTCTCTTCTCTCTCTCTTCTCTTCTCTTCTCTCTCTCTCTCTTTTCTCTCTTTCTCTCCTTCCTCTCTCTCTCTCTCTCTCTCTCTCTCTCTCTCTCTCTCTCTCTCTCTCTCTCTCTCTCTCTCTCTCTCTCTCTCCTATAATCTTCTCTCTCCTTCTCTTCTTCCTCTTCTCTCTCACTTTCTCTCCTCTCTCTCTTCTTATTCCTCTCTCTTCTCCTCTCTCTCTCTCTCTCTCTCTTCTCTCTCTTCTCTCTCTCTCTCCTATAATCTTTTTCAACGGAACGTATCAGGGAATTTGTCAAGTTATTTAGTAAATTTAATCAATATTACCTACATATCATATACTTATATTATGAATTAACAATACAATAATTCCGGTTGTTCTATTTTAAGAATGGAATGCTTTTATTTATCTAGAAACCCATTTTATTTCATTTGGTGACCCGAGTGTCGTGATCACTTTTGACTGCGTCCACTTTGAAGTTTGATCAGGCTGCGGCTTCATATCATAACTGTGCTGTGCATACTATGATTATTATTAATAATATAAGATATCATATTATATAAGTGAAAGTGTGAGAGTAATTGATATGCCGCGGAGTAAAACATGGATCATAGCAAGAGCAAGCATTCTAGAGCATTCTAGAGCAAGTTTATGAATAATCTACTGGATAACAAATATATAACTTCAAATAATCAATTGACAAGTGGAATGCAATGAGATACGAAAATTAATTGAAAACCGCTTTTGTTTGTGATAAACAACATCTATTAGCCAAGGAAGATTTTGAAAAATGTAACCTACTGACTTTTCTCTCCTCTCTAATGCGGTAATATACTCCTCCTCTTTACACACAAGTAACGCCTCTTACCATAAAGCTAAAATATCCTAGCTTCTCGTAAACTTGACTTCATAATAATTTTACAAAAAGTAACTCGAGTCACTAGAAATAGTTATAAAGAAATAATGGAGTATAGACAGATTATTAAAAATTTATAATATCTTTAAATATAAGTAGTGATACAGTTACCTCATTCCAAATGACAATGGAGGCCAAATTATCATCCAAAATTACCCAGTATTAAAATATTAATGTAGTATAATTTTTTAACGTATGTGAATATATTTTTAAACATTAGAATATTGTATATTATATATTATCTAAATTTACAATAGTTATATGCACATAATTTTTTAATACGACATGTGAATATATATTTAAAATAATATATAATATTATAATAGTTTATATCCAATTCACTTAAATGCTTAGATGTGTAGTTACAGCCAATCTAAAACAACTTTGAGAGTAAATCATAATTCAGATACGATAATATATTTTTACATGAAATATTTTCTTAGTTCTCCTTTTAGCCAACTGCTAACCTAAGTGAGCTGAAAATCCTTTGACCAACGAATTAATTTGACATATATAAACGTCTATATCTTTTGAAAGTACCCTATTTTATTAATTAACCGGAGGATACAGAGGTTATACTAAAGTATATATATTATGAGTCTATTCTCATTCTCTATTATGCTTCTTTATCAGTCTAATAAATGAGCTATCCGTTATCATAGCTACTGCTCATTATATGAGAATAATTATTAAATAAATAAGTCTACAACAGTTGTACATCTTCACTATCTGAATCACTTTCATATACTTACTACCTTGTATACATATATATAAAGTTATTTATATTTTAATAATTATATATATAATATGGATTAATCTTAAATCTTTAGAGCTCCCACTGACTTATAAACTATATCTTCCAAATATTAGCTATTATAACTCCATATATATAGTATACTTATAGTCCGAGTATTATCTAGCAAAGATTGTGAAAAATACTATATTATTTAACATATAATATAGTATAAATATTATATTATTGATTACTTATACTATACTTACTGATATATATATATATATATAGTATATATAGTTATATATTCCCATATTCTAATAAAAACAATTGTAGAATAATAGACATATATAATTTATTATATTATACCTGAATTTCAATCCTAAAACTTTACCTGCTTATTTCCTGTAGACTAATGAGTCTATAACTCCTCATATAAATGGAATAATATCTAATAATGACAAGAACTGTTGTTCCTTTTGAGAACATATCTTCACATTAATATATATTTTTATTTTATTTTATATTCTATATCTAATTAAGTTACATTATTATATATACGTTGTATCATTTACAGACATTAAATATGCTAAGAAATGCCAAAATCAAGTAAATATATCAAGTTAATCTCGATAAAGGTTGGGTATCCTATTAACTGCGAGATATTTTGAGCCGTAAACAACGAGATTCATGGGAGGAATTCTTGCGAGGACCCGGCTCTAGAGGTAATTTATTTTGAACGAGTCACATAACTTAATAATATCTTGGGATAGAGTATAATAAATGTTAAGTTCCCTGGGAAAGTTCCAACCACCCGGTTCGATAATTTTGTATGATTGTGTATCGTCTGGTTGTACACAGGCGGATTGCTCCGAGCAAATAAGGTTCTAGACCAGTGTGGGAGCAACTAAATTACACCTCTAATCACTTAAAGCTTATTGTTATACTGTAAAGTACTACCGAGTCTTCTTCCTAGTTGTATTTTTTTGAGTTAAAATTTTCTTTATATAAATAATTTCATTAGAGAGATGATTCTGGTTTAAGTTGAGAAATTCTTAAGCCTTTCATTGTTGTTCCATTTTTATCGTACAGATTAATGATTTGACCTGACAGACCTAGCTTCATTTTCTGCATCATTTCAAAAGTGACACAATTCAAGTGATTTGGAGGCTTTGAATTTATATCTAAAAACTTGCAATCGTTGCTTTCTTGGTGCGAAAAATATATTATATCAACCATGAATTATACGAACACCGAATAAAAATATTAGTCTTGTTATTAAAAAAATTCGAACAAATTTTCCATTTTCGTGGGTTGTATCTATCAAAAGAATGAATATACTTTACACCGATATCTAAAACTTGTGCTGTCACTCACTATCATACTAAAGTAGGTGTTGTAACTCTGAAAATCTTATTCATGAGAACAGCTTGGTAAGATTATTTTTATTTACAAATTTCTACTCTCACGGGTGTACCCAAAAATACAAAACTGTGTGTTGCTTTTCTATCCTCCTACCGTGAAAAAAAACTAGATATCGTGTTAACCCAAATTATTGAAACCTTAAATAATCTCTGTAATTGTGTGGGTAAGTGCTTTAAAGTAACTGAAAATTTTATTAGGCAGCATCACTATTATATTCTACGTACCATATCGATTGGTTTTTGAGCTCTGCAATATTGATCTTCTGGAATTTGACATGATGTCTTATCATTTAGAGAAATAATGATGACATTCCAAAAAATGCGAAACACTTTTTTATTTTTTTTTAAAGTTGTGTTTGATAAAACGGGAGCTTAATTATCGAAGTAATGTGTTATTATAATGTTTCATAGGACATAACAACATAAATACAAATGAAATAGTAACAATTATAATTTGAAGATTCTTTATCATTGTCAAATTATAAAATTATTAGAGAGGAGTAATATATAAACATAAAGAAACTGTCACCATTTAAGTATTTTACTGTACATATTAGACATGATACAGTTAACTTAAATTAAACTTTTGAAAGTTTTATCTTGTATATGTATAATTAATTATATTAACTATATAATATATATATAATTAGGAGGCTGAAGCTCGAGACATTACAAAATAATCTTCTGACTATATATAGCTTAAGAAAAGAATGACTAGCAAGGTTATTATGCGAGTCTATAAAAGAGTTTAAATATTAAGTGTTGATTAAAAATATATTATTATATATTATATACCGCCGTATATAATTATATGTGCTCAAATGACGATTATGATTAAACCCAAAAGAATATCAGTAATAGATACATAGTATTGTAATTAAGATAGTAACTAATAAATAATAAATATTATAATAATACGTTATGTAATATTTTAGCATTTGCAGATAAAATAATAATAAGATTACTACTATACATATTATATATATAAAATAATAAACTATATATATATATAATCCTATATATATATATAATAGGAAGATATTAATATTATATATATTTATATTATTATATAAATATGGTCTTACAAATTTTAAATATAATAATTAAATTTACTAATATATATATATATAGTATTGACTACTATATTATATACTATGATACTATATATTATTTAAAGTCTACTTTTCTATACATATATCATACATACATATGGTGGCGTCCGTCAGGGCAGGCTGCCCCCCCTAGAGGTTTTTACTCTATAGAGTTCTGACCGCGAATTTTTTCGTTTATCCAGACCGGTCCCGTTCGCGGGTTGCCCCGTTAAGTACGTTTTTAGCGAGCGATAGAATAGCAAAGAACTGTTGCAATCGTTTCAATTTTCCCTCACATTTCTCTTGCCGATACGAGGTCTTCTCACACACTGCATTATGCCCCTCTAATTTAATTTTGTTGTATTAAGAACTGTGTTGTTTATTTCTCTGCGGTCCATCTGTATTTTTATTAATTGTATCTTTCAAGCATATCTCTGGACTAGAGTTCTTTGTGTTCAGGTAATTACATTTCCGGAATTTTAAATTAATTTATTAGAGGTGTTTTGAAAGGTTCATCCTCAGAGTAGCAGGTTGAAAAATATCCATCACTTGTTATCCGTGACGCCTCGTCTGATAAATACAACCAATCCGCCTAGTGTAAGTTTACTTACACAAATCTCCATCAGCATCATCATTCAGTAGGATAATTAGGGAATTCCAGCTTGGTACGTTACAATTTTCGTAAATAAAAACGTGCACGTATTTTTAATTTTCAATTTCTTCTTAAAGAGTAAGCAAGGGTGAGGAAGATAAAGAGAGTAAAGAAGTAGTATGAGAGAGGGTTACGCTTCATTTTCAGAAAGTACTAGATTGTTTCATCACAACGATCAGACACATTAGTGTGTGTTTCCACCAGTAGTCTATAGATCTTTTAATTTTTTCTGTTAACATCTGTTGAGATGTTTAGCTAAATTATTACCTACGATTACCATATGTGCAAGTAGTATTTACAGTAGTGGATAACAAACTTTTATCCCATCTTTATTCTCAGTATAATATAAGTTTTAAATATAGTTATTGTGCACTCTATATATATATTATAATCATAGTCATATTAAAATAAACAGTAAGACTTACTATAACTAAAATATAATATAGTAAAAGCTAATATCTATAAATTGAGACTATATAAGTTAGTATTGGGCATCAGTATAATCCCTAAGATTGAGTATAAGTTGTATTAGAATAAAGGTTTGCAGTAAAATTTTGACAAAGCGACTAAGAACTTCAGATCATAAAATGAAACTAAATGTAGCAAAGGTGGTGATAAACGCAAGATAGATAACCAAAATACTGTTCAACTAATAAGACTACAAATCAAGAGGGCACAATCCTCCTCCTACCTTCGCATATTTATAAACAATGATGAAAGAATCACCACACACACCGCATGACCCATGCCTCGATGAGTCAAGATATGTATCCAGATTTCGGAGCTAGCATTTCAGCGTAGATGAATCACGAAAATGACATTGGGAGTTATAATACCGTTTTATCATGATGTCATCTATGATTGCGAGCGCTACGAGAAATAGAAACCAGTTACTAAAAAGAGTGTTTGGTTCACACGACCTAAGACCTATAAATGTGTTTGGAAGATGCTTACCCACTTATAAAAGGAACAGTTCAATTATGAATGGTTGGAGACATATAAACCTTGGCTGACATTATTCCAGGCGCCTAAAGGTAGCATTTTGCAAGTTTTTGCTTAATTAGTTTTCCACAACCAAATTAAAGTTCGGTCAGATGGGTCCTAGGCGCTTTAATAATAAGAATTTCACAAATCATAAAGGATGTCCATGCCGCACGTTTGATAAAGACATACAAAACACTAGAGTCGGCATAGAAAAACTGCTGTTGAGCTGCCAGTAATATTGAGTTCCCTACAGGACGTGCCGGTAAGAAGAGCAATCCAAATTAAAGAAATTGGCACCAAAATCATAAGAATAGAAAATAAAAAAAATATAGTTTACAATAAAAAAGTTCATGTGGGACAATTATCTGGTGCGCAATGCGAGATTCTAAACCCGCTAGTGGGGTAAGAGACTAAGCATGATGAACGGAGTGTTGCAAGATTTTGGTGCCAGCTTGCGAATAAGACTGCCGGAGATCAGTCGAGTAAAATAAACATTTTTGAAAAGGGGAAGAACAATGCCACATACCAATCAAGATCGCTACACGCTTTGCCATTTGAGGCCTTTCTCATGATCCTCTTCGTAATGAGACACAAGATCACCAAACTCAGAGGAGCTCACAGGTGAATATTTTTGGAAGAATGAACATCCCTCGTTCCTGGCACATTAAAATGAATTTTTTCCATTTTTTCCCTGGAAGCCAAAAGCTAATAATCCAATAAGATTAAACCTTTAGAGCTATTACCTATGCTTTTGGCTCCGATATCCTCCTAAGACTCACAGATTGAAAAAAGGGGTCTCAATCCCCTTATTTGTTAATGTTTCTCCTTATATTTAGCGTGTCTTTCGTTGTTGAAAAGTTTTTCATCCTGACAGATGTCAGTTAAAATACAAGATTTTTAAATGGGTCATGTGAAGACAATCAATACTACGATAGCTGTTACATATAGATAGACAATTATGTTTGTTATGCCTCAAATATATATGCAGTATATATATCACCAAGCAAACCGTAATTATTTCGTGAATTACTAACCAATCCATAACAGATCAATATCTATTAAAAGCACTGCAACGATAAAGGGAATCACTAAATCATACCTCTTGTTTGTGTTTAAAGACCGATCG
>JABUQX010114060.1:0-15097 GCA_015478945.1 Trachelipus rathkii
AAAGGAAGAGATGTAATAATAATAATAATAATATATAATTAATGATAATAATAATGATAATAATAAGTAATAATAGATAATAGATAATAATAATGATAATAGATAATAATAATGAATATAATAATAATATGATAGATCATTAATAATTTTTATTAATATAATACTTCAAAAATTTTAACAGGCAACAAGCTATGCTCCAGAACTTGTTATAGTTTTATTTGTATCACTGTTCAGACGTATAATTTTTTCATGACTATGTGAGTAAGATTGGAGGAATAACTTATTTGTGTTTCGCCTCACTCTCAACAGCTTCTTTTATAATATGCAATTCAAAATAAGCTATATAGCATACTGATACGAGTATGTTTATTCCGATTTCTTATTATTAGATGAAACCATCGTACGTTTCTGCTTGATTTCCCTATATACATTTCTAAATTTGCTATTCTTATTTATGCATTAATTGATAGAAATGAAATATTTAATTAAGTGTTTTTATTTTCAGAATTTATGCTGTAATTTAATGGAAAGGAGGATGCGGTCGCGCTCCATCGTCTATATCACGAGGTCGCTCCCTGATATATAGTATAGTATATGGTATATATATATATATATATATATATACATATATAGTTATATATATATATGAGTATATATAATACTATATAGTAATATATAATCCTATTACTGTTATATATATAGTATATATATTATATATAGGCAAATTTGTACAAACTGTACTGTTGCTAGAGACGTAAGTTTGACGAGTTTTTAATTTTTCGAAGTTCGCGTGAAATCGTACGAAATAATTGGAATGTTTGAGTTGCGATTTTTTTGGAAAAAAAGGCATTTGTATTAGGCATTTTTTGCTCACTAATATTAAATATGTAGTATAATAATAATACATAATAATAATTAATAATAATAATATAATAATAATAATAATATAAATAAATATAATAATAATAATAATATATATTATATAATTTATTATAATCGGCCAAATCCTTAGAACGCAGGCAATGATATTTTTCGTAATTTTTCATAAACTTTTGACACCTATTTTCCTTAAGCTAGGCTATGAATAGCGTGATGCTTTTTGTTTATATTTAGGTCTTTTTACGTGTTATTTTGCTGACATCTAAAATGTCTTTTCAGTGTGTTTTTCTGTGTATAGATGGTCAGATTTTTTTAATACTCACAGTGATGTAGCTAGAGAACGGCAGATCTTACTAGAAACAAAAATTATATATTATTTGTGTCAGCCGAAATTCTAAGGATGGGGATTTACTTTTTTTTTTTTTTTTTTTTCTTCTTTTTGGAAGTAAGTTTTTTTTTTTAACTAAAGGAATCACGCTAGGGTAAACCGCAAAGATGGCGTGAGTCGGGGTCTCTCGCCTCCCGGTGGACGACGGGGGGGACTAATCGCCCCCTCCGGGATGGTCTCCGGAACCCGCTCTTTGGTTTTGGTGTGCGCGGGGTTTCTCGACGCATTCGCCTCCGGGGTGTTATGGAAACGTTTCCCTGCCTCTTGTCCCGTCCGTCGGCTTTCGAGCCCCAAGAAACATCTTAAAATTCTTCCTAAAAAAACTAATTATTTTCACCAAATTTTAGGGGGCTCGAGCCGACGGGGGACAGAGGGGGGGAGCGTCCACCAGTAGGCCGAGAGACCCTGCGGTAGGAACCCTGGCGACAACTACCAAAGACAAAGAGCGGGGGTTTTCCGGAGAAGCATCGCCGGGGGGGTGGATTAGTCCCCCGTCGTCCACGGGAGGGCCGAGAGATCCCCGGCGACACCCAAGACCAAGAGCGGGTTCCCGGAGACCCCCGCTCTTTGGTTAATTTGGGTGTCGCGGGGGTTCTCCGACCATCCCCCCTCCGGGGTATGGAAACGTCCCGCCATTCTGTTCCCCCGTCGGCTGCGAGCCGCCCTATAAGTTTGGTGATAATAATTGTTTTTTTTGGAAAATTTTAAGTTTTTTCTAGGGGGCTCGAGCGACGGGGGACAGAGGGGGGAACGTTTCATACTCCGGAGGGGATGGTGCGAGGCCCCCGCGACACCCAAATACCGAAGAGCGGGGGTTCTGGAGACCATCCCGGAGGCGCGCGTCGTCACCGGGAGCGGAGAGACCCGAATCCGCAAGACATTAAAACTGAAAATTCTATTTAGTCTTTTGTTAAGAAAATAAAAATTTTTTACTTCCAAAAAAAAAAAAAAAAAAAAAAAAAAAAAAAAAAAAAGTTAAATCGCGCATCCTTAGAATTTTCGTGGCTGATTCAAATAGTATAATTTGTTGTTACTGGTAGATCTGCGTCTCTAGGCTACATACTGTGAGCATAAAAAAATCTGACCATATATATATTATATATATATATATTATATATAGTATATTATATTATATATATATATATATATATATAGTATATTATATATATGATATATATATATATATAAATATTATATTATATAGTATATATATATGATATATATTAGTATATTATAATATATCATATACGTATAGTATAACTTGCAATAGACACTGAGACTAATTTCAAAGTGCATAATCAATGAATAACATCTAAATATACTAAAAAGGCATCTAAGGTAATGAAGATGTGTTGCTGTCACATTTTGTGGTTCAGTCACTATGAAGTCTGGGATAGTCGTAAGGCTGAGCGCATTGCCGCCGTATCTGCTGTATTTTAGAGTAAAGAGAAGTATCGTCGATTGCATATAAATTAGGGAGAGAGAGAGAAGGAGAGCGAGAGAGCGCGGAGAAGAATTAAAGAACCAGACAAGCGTTTGTAACTCCGTTACGTAGACGTAGAGCGGTTTCGTACAAGTGTTGCTAGTTATGAGGGTAGGTATATATAGTATAGTATATAGTATATAGTAGTAGTTGGTAGTGGTAAATTATAGTAAGTAGTAGTTATATAGGTAGTAGTATAGTAGTGAGGGTGTAGGGTGTAGGGTGGTATAGGTAGGGTAGTGATAGTGGGTGAGGGTGAGGTAGTGTGGAGGGGTGTGAGGTAGGGGGTGGTAGGTAGTGGTGATAGTGATAGTGGGTAGTGAGGTGGGGATGAGGGCGGAGTTAAGATGAAGGAGAGGAATTTGAAGCATGTTAGAATTATAGGTAGTTGTGCGCGAGGGTAGTGGGTCGGGGTAAGATGTCGTTGGCCGAGGTTGTCAAAGAGCTTAACAGTAGTGGGGATGGATGAAGAGATGTTGAAGAGCGCAAGAATATGTGGATAGAAGGAGAGGAGGTAGAGGAGTTTGAGGGGAGTAGGTAGTGGAAAGTTGAGAATAGAAGTAAACCATAGTAGGATAATGTAGATGGAGGTAGAGGGTGTGGTGGGGTGGTTAGGAGTTGGAGAGTGTGAGAGCGATGAGGGATCGTGGAGCTTCGAGTATTGAAGGAAGCTGGTTAAGGGCTTGAGGTTGTGTGATGTTGAGGGTGGTGTGTGGGAGGATGAGAGGGGATAGGGAGTGAGGTGTGTAAGACTGAGAGATGCGGTTGCGCGAGGTTGTTGGAGAGGCGGATAGGTTGCCAGTTCGGTAGTCATGGTGAGGTAGGTGTGTCGTTTCGCTGAGAGAATGGAAGATGTTATGCGTTAGGAGTGGGGGTAAGTGTGAAATGAGTGCTAGAGTGTGGTAGAGGATGAAAGATGCGCTTGTAGGTGGGCGATTGCAATGACTGGTGAGGAAGGCTTGCGTATTGGTCGGTTTGCATAGAGTGGGAGGGCGATCGCAGTCACGCTGGCGGGTGGGTGAGGAGTGTATATGGGCGGGATGTCGCGATAGGGGGTGAAGGGAGGTGTTGGTGAGGTCTTTTAGAAGTTTAAGAGGATATGGTTGCGCGGAGTTTTGTGTTTCAGACGTCGGAGAGAGCGAGAGGTCTTAGATTTAATGCTGTAAAGTTTTTGTTGTTAGAAACCAGAGTTCAGTTGGTGTAGCGTGCGAATTGGGTACTGGATTTCCTAGGAAAGGCACCTCATATACAGAATGGATCTTGAGAGCGTTTATGTTAGTCTCGGAGATTGTGGTTTTAAGCTGTGTTGTTGAAGGAGGTAGGTTCGGAGAAGGAGGTTTGATGGTGCATTAGTGTGTGTGGGAGAAGGGCCGAGTGTGCTTGGGAGATGAAGTGGTGTTGTCAGGCAAGTCAGAGTTCTTTGTAGAGGAGTGTATAGAGAGAGGTGAAGATTTTTGTTCATGTGGTGGGAGGAGGAGGTTGGGGGAAGATGTAGGAGGTGCGCTTTTAATTTGAGGGGAGTGGAAAAGAATAAGAGTTTGTTCGTTATGCGCGAGTAAGTATATAAGGGGCGATGTGTTGATTGCGGGAGTGTGTGGGAAGTTGTGTACAGAGGCGTTTTATGGGGGTGTATAGTTCGGAGGAGTGTGGAGGAGGAGGCAGTAATGGTAGCGGCTTGATATAAGGGTAGTGGATAAGAGTAAATGTAGTATTGATAGGGAAATTAGTGGGTTATGTAGTTTGTGGTAAGTAGGTGCTGGTGATTGTTGGTCGAAAAAGTGTCGTCGAGCGTGACTGAAGGATGATTGGTGAATGAACAGAGGTGCGTTTATGTAATGTAGAGGATGTGTTGGATTCAATGCTTTTACATGTGAAACATGTTTGGGAAAGGAGGGATGGATGAAGTAATTATTGTATTTGAGGTTTATGGATTTGCAACAGGCGTTACGATTAGGGATTAATAGACGAAGTTCTAGGCAGTTTTTGTCATATCTGATGTGGTGGTTAAAGCTTCTGAAGTGTGAATGGCAAAGAGCATGTTATGGAGTATCAGTGAAGCGTGTGAAAGATAAAAAGGTGTTTTGGTTGAAATTGGTTTTTAATATTAATATTGAGAGTGAGGCAGGGATGTGTTATATCTCATTGGTTATTCAATTGTATATGGATGGGGGCTATAGAAGAATTAGAGGTATGGTGTTAGAATGATGGATGATGGAAGAATGAGTGGAGGGTTCCCTCCTATTATATGAGGAATTGGATGTTGATTTTGGTTGGTGTTGGCGAATGCTGAGAGAGTTTTGAGAAGATTGGTATAGAGATATGGCAAGGGTGTATAGAAGGAGGGGTTTGAAGTAAACGTAGATAAGAAGTAAGATTATGGTTGTGAGTGGGAAGTCTCTGTGTGAAGTTATGTTAGATGGTGAGTTATTGCTGGAAATAATGTCTGAGTTTAAATATTTAAGAAAAAGTGTTGGATGTGAAGGGAATGGTGATGCAGAGTGTAAGTAGAAAATTTTGTGATGTTGTAGGAAAGGTGGCTGTGTAATTAAATTCGTTTGGTGATGTAAGGTTCTATAGGTTTTTGAGAGGTGCTCTAGGTCTTGTGTGAGGGTATGTTGTTAGCTATGTGGGTTAATGTATAGTAGTGAGACTATGGTCTGGAGTAGGAGGTTCTTGGATCTAAAGTACAATGTGGTTTCCAAATGGACAATCTTAGGGGTGTGGTTAGGTGTGAGAAGAAGAATTGATAAAATTTGGAATGAACATATTAGAGAGTTTTTGAGTGGTGTGAAGAAATGAGGGGTAAGTGAGAGAATAAGTTAAGTACGTTGAGCATGGTTTGGTCATGTTGGAGAAGGCATGTAAGATAGTTTTGTGGTTGGATAAACTGAGGTGTATAGTTGTGAGTGTGGTGGGAATCGAGCGGCTGGGAGACCCAAGAAAAAAAGTGGATTGAGTCAGTAAGGATGTGGAGAGGAGAAGAAATGTGGAGTTGGAGGTGGAGGTGGAGAAGGAATGTGGCAGTATAAGGGAGTGAAATGGCGTGGTGTTTGTGAGGGGGGTATGGTTGTAGCTCACTGTGGCAAGGATGAACCACATTGAGACGAGAGTGCATAGTGTGAGGGGTCCGTGCGCAGTCCGTGAAGCGTGTTAGGTGGAATGTTTTCTGACTGCGACTAGTTCTCAGCAGAATAGGTATAAAAGGGGGGCTGTTGAAGATTGAGCTGGTTCTTTTTGCGTACTTGCGTGTCATATTCTTCTAAACTCTTCTGTTTGCCGGGTGTGCATGTTAGCTCAACTACACGCAGTTCTTTGGTGATGAGAAGGTTGGGTGTGAGTGATGATGAGGAGATGAGTGAATGATTGATGATGATGATTGATGAATTGATGAATGATGATGTGATACTATATAATATAGATATCTAGTACGTAGTATACGTATAAGTATAGCTATATTATATATATTATATGATATAATATAACTTATACTATATATATTATATATGCAGTTTTTTCATAAAGTATTTCTTGGTACTCTGCGTACATGTACTTGGTATTGTACATTTTGTGGTTTTTTTTTTTTTTTTTTTTTTTTTTTTTTTTATTGTTTTGTACTTGTAGCTTGAACAATTTAGGAATACTTTGTACTGTGTTATCTTGACATGAATGGTACTTGAACCAAGCTGATATATATTATATAGATAGGTATAATGATATATATATTTATATTATACTTATCTTTAGGTATTATTATATTATAGTATTATATTATATATTGAATATATTATTATATATATATAGTATACGTATTATATATAATATATAGTAGTTTTTATATATATATATATTATATAGTATATAGTATATATCTGTGATTATAATAGTTAGGGTATATATAGGTAGTATAGTTAGATGTATAGGTTTGTCGATGAGGATGCTTTATTATATATGATATATAGTATATAATATATATATAGTAGGGTTATATATTATATATTATAGTATAGTATTAGTATAGGTGGTATAGTTATATTATGGTATATATATGGGCGTATTGGTCATTGAATTCTGGTATATATATAGTATCTATTTAGTATATATATATATTATATATAGTATATATTATATAGTATATAATATATAATCTAATAATAGATATATACGTATAGTATATATATTGTTATATTGTGATAATATATATAGTAATAGTTATATATATATATATATAGTAGGTATATTATAGTATAGGTATAAATATATAATATATCTATATATATAGTATAGTAGATTATATATATATATATTACTATATATCTATATATATTGGTATATATATATATTATATTATATTATATATATATATATTATTATATTATATAGTATAGTATAGGGTATATATATATATATATTAAGTATAGGTGATAGTATATATGTATAGGATATATATATGTTATATATACTATTAGTATAATTATATGTATATTATATATATTATAGTATACTAGTATAGTATATATATTATATATATTATATCTATATATATATATATATAGTATATATAATATATAATATTATATCAAATATATATTCTATACTATATATATAATATAACTAGTATAGTATATAGTATATTTATATAATATGATATTTATATATATGTATGATATATTATACTATAGTATATTCATATATATAGTATATATTCTATAGTATATATAGTATTATATGATTATATGTATATTATATATATATATTATATATATTAATATATATATAGTATATTTGTGCGCGTGTTAAACCTTCCGAATTACGAGAAGCAGACGATCGCTCGCGATTAAAGAAAACATTGCTTTCTACAATGTCCAGGGTGAGTCAGGTTGCTTTAACAGAGTCGTAAGTGTTAATAATTTGTTGTAAAGTTCAATGAGTATTTTGTTCACGCGCAAACATTAGTGGTTTGTATTGGAGAACGCAGTTATAATTGAATGTTATAACTAGGACTGTATTTTTGCCCAAATTTTGGGGACTTGTATGCAAGGGCTGGATAGAAGCAAGTCGAACGTTTGCTAAAGGAGTAACTGAGCGCGGGATGTGGGTTACGTGTGCTAAAGATTGAGCTAGGAAGGTGAAGCACAAGTTTACGGGAGTGCACGGTTGGTGAAAATATCATCGGTCGTTTGAGTAACGTTGCAGAACTCTGGGATTGCTGTGACTTGTCAAGTGACCGTGGACTTAAGCAGACCATTTCTTGGACCAGCAGGATAGTAGGATAGAAACTTACTGACGATACTAGCATGCAAGTTCAAGCGTTGTTCAGTAAAGAATAGCTGAGCCATTTCTTTGAGGAATAAAAAGGAAGACGTTTTGACTGTAATTCATCAGGAATGAACAGCAGGGAGCAGTTTCAGGAAGTATGCAGTCCCAATATACAATTTAGCAGTGTGATTAAATTATAATCTAATTACGAATATTGTCTTTATATTGTAATTCGAAGGAAATATATATTTCACATTTCTTGGTATATGAGATTTGATATATATTACTATTTAGCGATAGTTTATTAATAGGTTTAGTTATATGAATATTTGGTATATATAGTTGGTAATAGGTTTAGTTAGGATTAATAAAGCACATATTTATTCTTTGATCATTTCTTTATTTATTATATACTGCATTTTCTACAGTTAGTGGGCAGTACAGATTTAAAAGGTTGTTTTGGATTTAAAAATGAACCAGCAGCATTCCAGAGAGAGATGCAGAGGATACTGACAGGATTAAGCCGGGATAAAGTAGTGGTATATGTAGACGACGTCCTGTTAATATCAAAGGAATTTGGAGAGCATCTGATATTGATTGAGCAGGTTTAATGAAAGATTCAGTGGAACTGGCATTTCCAGACTTCTCAGAAGGCCATGCAAAATTGGAACTCTTTGTGGATGCGAGTGGATTTGGCATGGGTGCAGGCTTGTGTCAGGAACAGGAAGGCAAACGAAGAGTGATCGCTTACAATTCTCATGCATTTAATGCATGTGCAAGGAGAACATCCACCATAGAAAGAGAATTATTAGCCATAAGATGGGGAATCAAAAGCTTCCGTCCCTTTCTATTAGGTCAAGACTTCATACTGTACACGGACCATAGACCTTTAGTGTACCTCCATACAATGAAGCTAGTAGATAGCAAGTTGGCCCGCGTCCTAGATGACCTAAGTGAGTATAGTTTCCAAACACGGTACTATCTAGGAAAAGATAACGTCTTCGCAGACACTTGGTCTCGCTGTCAAAAAGAACCAGAGGAAGAGGTTGATATTACGGATCCAGAGGTTCTACCAAAAGGATTAGAAGTCATAAGGTTAATGCTGGGAGGCGCTGATTCTTTGTTCTTAAGTTTGGAGGAAATTTTAAGGAAGGAACATGTACAGAAGAAGGATCACAATGAATTAAGAAGGTTTCTATTGGATGTTTTACTAAATAATAGGAAGTTATATGGGTTGGACAGAAAACCAAAATGTGTAATGTGGTTGAAGACTATTAGGATTCCAGGAAGGGAACCAGTTCCCGAAGTATTGCTAGTAGCTAGCGATGAATTCAACCTAAGGATCTGTTGTTCACGGGATCTGTTGTTCGGTTATTTATATTAAGCCTAAAGCAAGTAAACGTAATGACTTAAAGGATATTCACATACAGGTATTGGGAGGGTCCCATTTTAACCCATTAAAGGAAGATGGTACTTTCGATGCAAATAAGGATGACACCATAGTAGACGAACTGACAATTGAGGAACAAGAAATACCATATGAGGAGGAAATTAAAAGATACCTGGACAGTGAAGAAAGTGAAGAAGATAATCTGTTACAACAACCATCGGAGGAAGGATTAGGAGTAAACTTGTTAATGAAGGAAAGATTACACTAATCTCGGTTAAGCTGCAACCATAAAATAACAGGAGTTGCATGGCAGGACATTTTTATTGGCGAAATCTCTAGGTTTGCCTTTCTGGATACAGGGTCAGTCATCAGTCTGGTTCAAGAAACAGTTGTCAAGGAATTGGAACCATTTGGGCATATTTTAAGGAAATGGAGTGTGGACATCACCTTGAATGGAATTACCACCAGAGTAATTGAATGTACAACTGCGGTAGCTCTAAGGATAGATACCCGCTATCGGAAGACAGTATTGCCAATAGAAGTCGTCAAGGATGGGTTTATTCCAGCATGTTTTCTTCTCGGGATGAATTATCTGGTAGAAACAGAAGCAATTTTGGACTTTGGGGAAGGCATCATCACACATGGAGATGATGAAGATCAGGTTAGTGATGGTTTCCTTGTAATTATTGGCGTATATAATGTCATAGTGAATGATAATGATAAGATCAATAGCATAATAACATTCGAGGAAATAATAACATAACAGGAAAGGTCCAAGGTGATAAAAAAAATTAAAGGAGAAGATTAGGAATAAAAAAAATTCTTAAAACAGATGTGTTTTTAAAGAAATTTTATAGATATAGGGAAGATCTACTAATGAACAATACCACACTGGTTAAAAGGATTAAGAACGACCAATTCTGCGCAGTAATAGGGTTCCAACAAATGGTCAGTATCTGTGGAGTGATACATCGAAATATAGCCCATATAGGTCAAGAAAAACTGACAAGTTTAATATCAAGATATGTATGGCATCCGAAAGGCCATACCATAATCCAGGAAGTATGCAGGACATGCCCTACTTGTCAACTAAATAAGGTGGATCATAAGGTTATATTCCCACCAATTTGGAAAATTCAAGTTGCCAAACCTTTTGAATTGGTTGCAGTTGATGTCATGGCTATGCCAAGAACAAGGAGAGGAAATATTGCTTGCTTAGTGGCTGTGGACCACTGTAGTAAATGGGTCGTGGTCAGACCACTAAAGGATAAATCAGCCAGAAGTGTTTCAGGGGCATTCGAAGAACAATCCTACCAACATTTTTGAGACCTCCGTACAAGGTATTAACGGATAATGGGGTGGAGTTTCGAAGTAGCAGGTTCAGGGAGATGCTCCAGAAGTATAATAACGACCATATATTCAGCAGCCCATACAAGCCTTCGTCCAATGCCGCAGTAGAACGTACCAACCGTACATTTGCGGAATTTCTTAAGAACACGGCAACAAAGGATCGGGAGTGGGACGATTGCTTACCTAGGGTGGTTATAGTATACAATAATACGAAGCACTCTGAGCTTGGGATGACGCCAGCGGAGAAGCTGCTGATTCAAACACACAAGGAGGGAAAGGTACTGCCAATTTCTATGGAAGAACAAGGTAAATGGAAGGAGGGACACCCAAACTGGCTACCCTATGCAGTAGGAGTCAAAGTCAAACGAAAAATTATTTCAGCTGATAGGTCTTTGGAGAAGAAATTGAGCAAAAGATATGAAGGTCCTTTCACAGTAGTCAAAGTAATTGCCGGGGGGAATGACGTATGATGTCGAGGGTCAAGGCAAAACTATGAGGGTGCACTATGCGCACTTGAAAATATGGGCGGATCCACCAAAATATCTACGATAATACTTTGAAAATGAGAAAAGAGAATTCCATCGAGACGGTGAATATATTGGTGAAACAGTAACAGAGGATGAAATGGAAGCACCATCAGTAAATATGGTATACAGTGCACCTCCAAAGCGAGTGACAAGAAGCAGGAAGCACGGGACAAAAACTAAGGAGACATGGGACCTTTTACAGTTGGTTATAGGCAAACCAAGCCATAGGAAGGAAATGGGAACATAAGCGGAGGATTTAGGAGAGGATAAAACAACGCAAACAGAAGCAGATCCTATGCCATCACCTGTAGATACCAGTGAGCTATTGGACTGGATAGACTCAGCGCAAGAGGACATAAACTCAGATGATGAGTTCGATCTGCAAAAGTTTGAAAGAGAGCTAAGGTTTCCAAATAACAGTTATACAATAGGAATAACTGTTTCAGATGCCACTGATGAAGAAGAGGTTCCAGGAATAACAACACCGAGATATATTGAAGGTAGGGAGGTAAGCAACATTGCTGATAATAATTTAAATGTTCCTTTTTTTACCCCTAGGTCTATTCACGAAGAATTGAGAGAAGTAGGTGAGGATCCAGAACGGATGATGTTGGATGACAAACCGAAAGGACAGGGAGGGACCCGACAAGGATTAGAGATTGGACATCGGCCAATGACACGATCAAGGGGGTCAGCTCCATATCTTCTATATGTGCAGCAAAGGGCATTGGAGTATGAGAAAAGCACCGAGGAAAAGAAGGAGTTCTATTTGAAGTTAGGTGAGACCATTTCTCTTTGTTTATTTTTGGTTGTTACTTTTTTTTCATTCTTCTTTTTAAGATTGGATCCCCAATCTTGAAAGGGGGAGTAGTGTCATGAATCGGACAAACCTTCCGAATTACGAGAAGCAGACGATCGCTCCCGATTAAGAAAAACATTGTCTTTCTACAATTCAGGTGAAGCAGTTACTCTAAACAAAGTCGGAAGTGTTTAAATTTGTGTAAAGTCAAATAAGCATTTTCAACGGCAAACAAGTGTCTTTATTGGAGACCAGTTTATAGATTGGATTTATAACCAGGAACTGTATTTGCCTCAAATTTGGTAGGTATAGTAAAACCTAAAACGAAATTAACGTAGGTAACTGAGCCATAATTGGTTACGGTCTAAAATCGAGCTAAGAAGGTGAACACAGGTTACGAGTCACGTTGGTGAAAAATCATCGTCGTTTGAGTACAAAGTTCAGGACCTCAGGGATTCTGTGACTTGTCAAGTCGACTCGTGGACTTAACACCCATTTATAGGACCCACAAGCTAAGGATAAAACTTACTGACTAATACGGCAAAGTTCACGTTTTGTTCATAAAAATAACTGAGCCATTTCTTAAGGAATAAAAAGAACGTTTTGACTGTAAATTCAAGCCAGGATTGAACACCAGTTTTCAAGGAAGTATAAGTCCAATATAAATATACAGTTGATTAAATTTATAACTAATTACGAAATATTGTCTTATATTGTGTTCGAAGGAAATATATATTTCACATTTCTTGGTATATGAGATTTGATATATATTACTATTTAGCGATAGTTTATTAATAGGTTTAGTTATATGAATATTTGGTATTTATAGTTGGTAACAGGTGTTAGTATATATATATATATATATATATATATATATATATATATATATATATATATATATATATATATATATATATATATATATATATATATATATATATTTATATTTATATATATATGTATATATAAAACTGCTATCTATATATATATATATATATATATATATATATATAACCTTTAGCATAACTATATCTTAAACTATTAATAACATATATAATAATATATATAACTATATATATATATAACTTATATATATATATATATATATATATATATATACATATATATATTAACCAATAATATATATATATATATATATATATATATATATATATATATATATATAATATATAAATAAAATATATATATATATATATATATATATATATATATATATATATAAATATGCGCTTATATATATATATATATATATATATATATATATATATATATATATATATATATATACTATATATATATATATATATATATATATATATATATATATATATATATATATATACATATATATATATATATATATAATATATATATATATATATATATATATATATATATATATATATATATATATATATCTTTATATACATATATATATATACATACATATATATATATATATATATATATATATATATATATATATATATATATATATATATATATATATATATATATATATATATATATATATATAATATAATATATATATCTGTGCTATAATAACTTATATTTATATATATATATATATATATATATATATATATATATATATATATATATATATATATATATATATATATAACAAGATATTGATATATATATATATATATATATATATATATATATATATATATACCATATACCTATATATATATATATATATATATATATATATATATATATATATATATATATAAGCTGAAGCTGATAGGAGAGTCTTGTAAGGCATATGCATGCATGTCACAGAGGGTATACAACTCTGTACGAGGCTTATTTGCGAGTCTCCTGTATACACCTATAAAAACCGTTGGTGTACCTATTTCAAATCTCATATTGTTAACTGCGTAGAACATGAATGTTTGACCCTTCTCCCCCTCAAGGAGAAGATGCCAAACATAGAGCTCTGATTGGTGGAAGGCCCCAACGAGGGCCGAAGCTAAAACAAGCTCGACGAGTATTAGCTAGGACCTAGCTCAAGGAGGTCAACTTAGAATAGGTGTCAGTGTCCAATATAATTATAGTTATAATTACGAGTGTTTAAAGTAATTTATAACAGTATTATTGTGCCATTTACCATTCTATTATTTACCAAATTGAAAACCCATCTTGTCAATATCATTCCACTGATTAATAAAGCCACTGCACAGAAATCTCTCTCATTCAATCCACCGGTTGATTCATGAGTTTTCATTAGTTATAGGATGGTTAAAGCGAGTTTAGCCTACATTCTCTGGTGACCCCGGAGTGACTATATAGAAGCCCCCTAATTTGGAGTCAGATACTGTGCAAAAATTTCCGATTAATAAAAAAAAAATCATTTCTGTGTAATTAAGTGCTAAATCAGTGCAATATTTGACTATAAATAAAATTGTGAGTCAAATAATAACAACGTGAAGAATTAAACATCATATAACCTTATAAATAATAAGAAAAGTCGTTGTTATAACAGTGCAAGTAGAAACAGAAAACCTTTGACGCTTCGAAAAATTGAGATTTTCAAACGAATTTCCATCTTAGGCCTAATATCCAACCGCTTGGATTGACTCAAATTGACTCAACAGAAAAAAATAGTCAGTAACGCAGACTTATAGAAAATGGTCTCGACTAAGAAACTGACTCTCAGAACTCAAGCTAAAAATTCCTCTAAAGGAAATAGGGGAAAGGGAAAGACGCCCTCTTCCCAACGAACTCAACCCTCAAAGGATGGGGAAGAGCCATCTGGTTCTTCATCTGAGAATGAGCTTGAGATGACTCCACAGTCTTCCCGCCAAGAAAGAGGAGCGAAGCGTCCTGATTATAAGTCACCAATAAAGATTTATAGTCATTTAACATCAAGTCAACTACCAACCTTTGACGCTTATAATGTTATAGATTGGCTTAGTGCTACAACAGCGATCTTCAAATTAAATCACATCGAGGATACCCACGAACGAGTCCGTTT
>JABUQX010114061.1:0-2500 GCA_015478945.1 Trachelipus rathkii
AACAGATGGCCCTGCTTCATCATGCGAGGGTTGGATTCGTTGGGGGGATGGAGATTTCCCCTTCTTTCCTTTTGAAGTATTTTTCGCTTGGGTCCGCAGACTCAGCTTTTTGGTTGATACCATTTTCTAAAGTCTTGAGTTACTGACTATATTTTGTGGAGTCGTTTTTTAGTCAAACTTAGGCGTTTGTTGACTAAGCCTAATATCAAGAGCTTGATTTTGAACTCTCAATTTTCCGAAATAGCAAACGTTTTTCTGTTGCTATCCGACTTGTTTTAACAACGACTTTCTTCTTAATTATTATCAATGAGGATAATAAGAAGCTAATTCTTCACGTTGTTATTATTTTGACTCATTTTACGGTTATCACCACCGCTCACGGGCGAAGCCCTATTCAAGGAGGGGGTGTAAAAATCAACAAAAATTCAGCAAACACAAATTACGCAGATGAGCACAGACGCGGGCTTTAAAGTGAGGGACGGATTAAAATTTGAGTAGGAAACACAGAAGATGGAAGAGAATTCCTCAGAAAAAGGTGGCAGAGAAAGAATGGAGTGCACCCGAGCGAAGCTAGTTCTGGAGGTGCTGATATCATCACAAAACTCATTGTGCAACACCCGCACTCTTGTGCTTACTCTAGGGATTTAAAGGTGGTGGCAACACGCAGTGGTAATATCCCCTCGAGCATCTTTGCGCTTACGGTACTCATAGAGAAAGATATAAAGCACACAATCATCGCGCTGCAAAGATAGAGGGTAGAAGTGAACCAGAAAGTAACAGGTAACAGTTGAAAAGTTTTTTTGCTTTGACTCGCTATCTAGCGCGGTGAAAACCTGAGCCCAGATATGAGAGCAGCTACTCCATACAAGGGCGGATAGGCCCTTGTATAACTGGAGTAAATGTGAAGAGGAAAAAAAGTTCTCGCAGTCTTAACAGAACTCCCAGCTTCTTTGAGGCCAGCCTTATCAGAGTTGTGATGTGTTTCAAAGAAATTTTGTTTATGTTAAGGCGCAGGATCTTTATATTGTCGCACAGGAGAATGACGAGAGAACCGTCGGAAAGAGATAGGCAAAGTAAGAAGGGGTCTTAGAGAGGAGTATTTGTAGAAGTTAAGTTTAAAAAGAATTTGAATTTCACAAGGTTTCAGACGACCCCACCGGAAATTCTATCCAGATCAGCGAGATAAAGAAATCGAAAGAGTTAGACGAGGCAATTCTAGAAGTAAAAAAGGAAGCAGAATTGAAATGAGTTGATACGACATGAAGGGTTAAGCTCATCGGGGGCCCTCCCCCAAATAAAAAAATTGAAAAGGTTTTGGGGAAAAAAAAAAAAAATTTAGAAGTTTTTAGAATTTTGTTTTGGGGGCAAAGGTTTTTTTTTGGGGGAAAAAAAAAGAAAAGAAAAAAACATCATTAATGCAAGACGTAGGATAAAAGTAGGAGATAAGACAGAACCCTGCAGGAACACCACTATTGACAGAAAAGGAAGAAGAAGTCGCCACATCAACAACAGCCGATATTGAGATTTGAAAGAAAACTAGCCATAAGTAAGCAAAGAGAAGAAGAAAACTGCAAAGAAGGGAGCTATGGAGAGCAGTGACGCGTTGGCTATCCCGGTCAAATGACTGGATATTGTCAATGCGCCACATGACACGTCTCCTTTAGTTCTAAGGGCGGAAAACCATAAATCAGTAGATAGGAAGTAAATCGCCAGTAACCTTGACGCCGAAAGCCGGTACTGGCTATCGAAAGAAATGAATGAGATTCGCAGATGAATCTAAGAGTGAGAGTTGAGAAGAGTTTCAAAGATCTTAGATAGAATACAAGTTAAGGCTTATAGGGCGATAGTAGAAGGATCAGAGCGGCTTTCTTTTTTCGGAATAGGTTGGACATGCGTGCTTCCAACACTGAGGGAAAGTGGTAGTATTGAGACATAAAGAATATATAGTTTAACGAGGGGCGGGGATAGCAGGGAAGCACATTCCCTCAAAACTCGGGAGGAATGCCATCCGGGCACCCCGCCTTCCTAACGTTCATAGATTTCAGGAGCCATGCACCCGATCAAATGTATCACAGGCCAAGGCATAGGACACCTGAGAGGAGAAGAGGAAGAATGAGGAATGCCTAGAATCGTCCAGGGTTGAGTTAGAGAAAATAGGAGGCAGAAGAGATTGGCCTTTTCATTTGGAGAATTAGCAACAGAACCAGCAGAGCGAATAAGAGGAGGAAAGACAGATTTACAGAGTTGTTAGAGATGTTTTTGGCAAGAGGCCAGAAAGATTTGTCAGTAGGAAGAACCAAGGAGGTTAGCACACTTTTCGTTGATGAAAGCCCGCTTTGCTCGTCGAAAGAGTATCCCTGCAACGATTTCTAGCAGAATGAAAATTAGCAGGAGTGATAGGAGAACGAGAATTTTTCCACTCCCCATACGCACTGACTTTATTTAATTGTCAAATATCACACTATTTAAGCACTTAAATAAGCAAAAGTAATGGATTTTT
>JABUQX010114061.1:7500-12500 GCA_015478945.1 Trachelipus rathkii
TACAGTGCTTACAGTGCTATCAATCGCCCTCTGTATCATGCGCTGTTGCAATCTACAGTTTGAATTGATGATTTTTCTGAAAGGGGGAGAGGTCTAAATAGGGTAAGGATAAAAATATTTCAGGTTACATCCTGAAAGCGTTAGGTGTTACAAGGGGCGCATCCCCCTGGGTTTTCTCTCGGAAGGTAATGTGTTGCTTTAGATACTCTTGGTTAATGAAAACTGTTTATTCGTAAGTTAGGTACGTTATGTTAAATATTACTATGACAATGTGAAAATAACACTGATTTGTTAGAGAAATGATGAGTTTTTGTAAGATATTACTGTGTTAACTGACGATGATGTGTTAGAAACGTGAACCTAGGTTAAGTTTTTGCTGAGTAATGTTAGGTTTGCCCGAGAATTTTGCTAATGTCTACGATTATTCATAGGTCAAATGATGTTATACTCGAAAAGAGTGACACTTTAATGAAGATAGTGTCAATTCATAGTTCCAGGTGATGTTTGGTATCTTTTGACAGATTGGTCACTTTTTAAGGGATTTTGTTAGATAATGGCTTTACCTGTTGCTGATATGCGAGAAAAGTGGGAACATATCGAGTATTGTATGACCTGTTAGCTACTTTACCTCTGATAAGTAGGGAATTTTCAAGATGTTAGCTGATTATTCATACGCGAGGTATGTTAGGTTTGCATTTGTACATTATATTCTTAGTTCAGGTTATGATATGTTAGCTTTATTGATGCTAAAACTTTGTTGGTTAAGCATATATACGTAGGTCTTTTAATAAAGAACCTATTTTATGTTAATGTTTATCAAAATGGATACTTCGAATTGACTTGAATCAATAGTTCAATAGATCACAGGCGGGTTGATGATTGGGTAGGGGAGGCCAGAGTGGGTGGTTTTGATTTACTGATTTTACTGATTTACTGTGCTTTCAAATCAGTAAAACTATTACGGTTACTGTGGATATTTTATTCGAGAACTTATTTTTATCGTATGTCAGGATAAATTTTTGTTTATTTTTTTTTATGTGTTTGGTTAAAACTTTGGTATGTTTGCAAATTATTCGCTGGGGGATTATGAATATATTTAGACGAGTTTATGATGAAGTTTTTTGTTAAACTCTTAGAAGTTGATGTAAACACTTTGTTACGTAGCATTATATTCTTTGTCAGTATGATGATTAGACAGGATTTATGGGAAACTTTTTGTTAAATACTTACGGAAATGCTTAATGTAAAATTAAATTGCTATGTTTGAGCATATTTTTGAAAAAAGTGTGAATCGGTTTACGACGTTTGGTACGAAGTGTTAGTGTACTTTACTAACTGTTGTTAAGTGCGGAAGTTGTTAATGTTAGTGAGTTTATTCCATACGTAAGTTGTGTTAGGTTTGTGTTTGTACATTATTTTCTTAGTTTCAGTTATTTATGTTAGCTTTTAATATGTAAAAACGGTTGTTTACGTCGTTGCTTTTCATAGCTTTTGCGTATTATAAAAGCCAGACCTTAGCTTTTAACGAATAGCGTGGTTTATAAGATGTATACCAGAAACTTTATTTTTTGAGTGTTAGTTTGGATAAAACTAAAGTTTTATTTGTTATGCCAAATCTATTATCTTTATACACAACATCCGTTAGGTTACTGTTTTGATAATTAATTTATCAAGGTTATATAAATTCTTGTTAAATATCTCTAATCGTGATCGAAATATGTAAAGTTATGTTCATATGGTGGCTCTAGAAGATATGCTTGTGAAACAAACGTTATTGAATATGGTTTACGTGTACATAATTTGTATGCAATAGCTAATCTAGTTACTATAATACAGCGTTAAAGTGGTGGACCTAGTTGTTAATTGCTAGAAAGTTTTTAGAATATCGTAGCTTAAGATTGTGTATTAAGATTTTAGTCACGTTGTACATTATTTTTCTTATTTCATACAAGCTTTATTATGTGAAAACTTGTTTATGATTTAGTAATTATTGTTTGGTTTATATAACGCAAACCTATAAGAACTCTCCATTTTGTTGCTAATGTTTCTATTGCATCCGAATATGCTAACTCGAAATCACGAACGTAAATCAAAGTGTTAATTAAATTAACAATGAAAAATGTTAGAGATATGCTGGAAAAGGTGTGAATTAGGGTTACGCTTCTTATGTTAGCGCATACTTCGTGTGAACGTATATACTTACAGTTAAGAACAAACTTCCGTCACCTTTATATCCTAGTTCAGGTTTAAAGATTAATACGGAACCCTTTGTTAATGTTAGTTAAACTAGTTTATTCCGTTTGCGTATGGCTGATGTTAGGTTTTGATTCATTGTAAACAATAGTTTGTCATCTTCTTTTTAGTTTTTATGTTCATTATTTAATTAATCTTGCTTTTTTAACACAATTGTTCCATTAATAGCCCTGTCTATATATTATTAATAGTTGAACATGACAGAAATTAGTGTTCACTGATCAACTGGTTTTATACATCAAACTTAAGAATATTATTATTCAGAAACAGTTATTCTAGATTATACTATCGGTATATAATGTAAATCTAGATCAAACCCGTTTTTACAATATATCCTTTTTTATCTCCAACATTAGTTCTATAAAACATTTTGTATTGCAGTTAATAAAAGATTGTGTTTCTTCGAATAAATACTTAAGACGTGAATATATACCTTTGAACTGATATGGAAGTCACTCGTTCGCTGATAGTCTGAAGGCCTTCGTATGGTTCTTATGTTTACTTTCCTTCTGATGGGATTTGCATAGAAAGTAATCTCATTGGACTATTCATAAGGGGTTGTTTATCACACTATTTTCTCCTTCATAGGCCACGTTATGTTTTATGCGTTGATAGACAGTGTAATATAACGATGAATTCCCGATAAGAATATTAATTGCTCTCACAACGATCATTTAACTATTTAAGACGCAGTATGTCGTAAATATCTTCATGCGGAGTATCGTTATCTCTACCTGTAACAAGGATGTTAGTCTTATTTATATATTAAATGTAAAACGATAGGTGGTAGTTATTACTGCTACGGATACATTGCTGCGCACTCGTTAATATAATACTACGCTTAAGAGAATGTCGAAACTCATAAATCTTGATGTAATATAAAGAATTACATATTCATCCTGAATCTATGATATAGTACGATCTATAGCAATAATTTCATTTATATGATTGCTATTTTACGATTTGTAGTACTATTGCTTGAAAATGTGGAACCGTGAGTGAAGTATCTAAAAGAGCAGTATAGAACTAAATATTTCCTAGGTGGAGTCTAAAATGATTATGACTCAGCATTAATTGAGTTATAATCATGTAGCTTAGTTTACTGTATATGACTAAAAATATTTCTAATCGTACTCATTGTAATCTATAGTCAATTATTATTACAAAATAACGTTCTATTAGTTTCTTTATGATTGGTTAGGTATCGTGTAATGATAAGAATTTATTGCTGAGTAAATATTTTACACTCATGGTCTATTAGGTAATTAGTATAACACATAACTGGTACCTAACTTACAATAACGCCTGCTATATCGTATGCTTAATTTTATTGACTAAGATAGTCGTGAAATGTTCAGCTGTAAGTGTGCTATACACGTCTGAGTTATTGTTGTGTGTGTGTGGTTGTGTTGTGTAGTGTGGTGTCTGGTGGTGTGTGTGGTGTCGTGGTGTGTGTCGTGTTTGTGTGTTGTCGTTCAGTAGTTATGTTTCATAGGTTGTTAAGCTTACATAGAGTAAAAATTTTTTACTTTTTTTGCTTGTCTTTTATTCCCTTCAGGTATTAATGGCAGGTTAGGTAAGGTTATGCTATATTAATATTTATTTTTTTTTTGTAATATTCATACTATGGTTACATGTGTCAGAATTAACATTGTGTTCATGTTTTTTGCGAGATATAGCTTCTTGAGTAAAAGATGTGAATGGGATAATGGAACTTATTTTGTGTAGCCCTTGTTTAGTTACTTTTTATGTTGATAGTTTGGACCTTTGTTAATGTTTACAGTTTTATTCTTGCTTAGATGTGTCAGATTTTGCGTTTGTATAGTTATATTCTTATGTTCTGGTAATGTTTATGTGGCCTTTATTAATGTGAAAACTTTGTTACCGTAGCATATATTCGCTGTCTGTATGATAATTAGACAATGTTATGGTTTTTTGTGAGTCTTGTTAGTTACTTTTACTGTTTGATAAGTTTGATCGTTGTTAATGTTAAGGCATTTTTATTCTCTCGGCTTAAGTATGTCGTTTGTCGTTGTAATATTATATTCTTAGTTCTGGTAATGGTTTGTTGACTTTATTAATATGAAAACTTTGTTACGTTAGCATACTTTTCGCAGGTCTGTATGATAATTACAAATGTTATAGTAAATTTTTTGTTAAATATTACCATGTTAATGTAATATTAACATTTATGTGTAGAGGCATGCTTGACAAAGTGTGAATAAATTACGTTTTTTGTATGTTATGTAAGTTACTTTACTGTTGTTAAGTTGTGAAACTTTGTTAACGTTAACTGTTTTCCTGTTTAAGATGGGGTAGGTTTGTCATTGTGGGTTATATTCATAGTTCAGATGATACTAAGTAAGCTTTAATTAATGTGAAAACTTTGTCACTCAGCATATATTGTTTGATCTTTGTATAAAGAACTTGATTATATGTTATGTTTATCAAAATGATACTAAATGTGACTTGAATCAATAGATCAATAGTTTCAAGAGACAGGAGGGTGACGGATGGTTGCTGGATGTGACTGATGTTAGTTTGATTTACTGATTTAGTGTATTTAAAAACGTAAATTTGTAAGTTATAAACAAAAGAATAAGAAAATTTATTAATTTATTTATTTATTTATTTCATTTTTTTCTTAATGGTTCTGAACATCATTTTTCTATCTACAGATCCAATAACATATATAAGGACACCAACATTTTTGTTATACGAATGTTTATTACTCGCACCGCTGCGCT
>JABUQX010114061.1:20000-27268 GCA_015478945.1 Trachelipus rathkii
TTTATAACGTAAAAAATTTGCGTTTTTACACACTCTGAAGTAATAAATCAGTAAATCAGTAAACCAAACCACCCCCCTACCCTCCCCACCCTTCCATGATATATTGATCTATTGATTCAAGGCATATTTTTTACTAAAATTGTTATGTAGTAAATCAGTAAATCAGTAAATTAAAATACCCTCTCTAGTACCCTCCTACCCATCCTATGATCTATTGATCTATTGGTATATGTTACATTTCGAGTATCATTTTGATAAACATAACATAAATTAAAGTTCTTTATTTCACTGATCAACGAATATATGCTAACTATTGATTCAAGTCATATTTCGAGTATCATTTAAGATAAACATAGCATAAAAAATAAGTTCTTTATACTGACCTACAAATATATGCTAACGTTACACAATCATACGTTTTTAACATCTATAACCGTTGAATAACTGTTTGACATACATGGTAATATTAAAAGGCTGTGCCCTTATTTAACAGCTTACACCGCCATTTGGGGTACCCAGAGATGGCTCTTCATGCATTTCCGGGGTGATCACCGAGTATTTAAGACTCATCGTTGAAAATTGTTCGGTTATGTATAGTAAAGATTGAGATTATGTTGCTGAGTGAGCGCTTTCGTGACAGCTTTGTATAAACATGAAAGTAACTCCTAATGATAAGCCTACCGTAACCCTAACTGAACATCTGTGTCATATAGTAATTTATTTCACGAAATTCACTAAACATTTGGTAAAATTTTTTATTCGTTGAACTTTCATGATTGATAGGTTATTTTATGATGCTTAACAGAGAATTTTGCTAATCTCCACATTTATTCATAGTTCAAAATGGTGTTATATTTAACATGCAAGATACATTGATGAATGTGGCATCAATTCATAGTTCAAGATGCGGGTATCTTTGATAGTTTGAGCACTTTGTTAAGGAATTTTGTTAGATAATACGGCTTTAGCTGCTGATGATATGATCGAAAAGCAGGGATAGGTTGAGTCTTGTTGTGTAATGAGGGGTAGGTTGAGAACTTATTCATAGCTCCAAATGTTAATGTATTAGGCATAGTTCCAAATGTTAGAATCTATTTTAGGTTTTCTTCCATTGTAAGTGTTAGATATGTTAGGTTATGTTTAATTTCTGCTACGTTTTGTTAAATATTACTATGACAATGTGAAATTAACAATGACTTGTTAGAGAAATGATAAGTTTTGTAAGATAATACTGTGTTAACTGGAGATAATGTGTTAGAAACGCGGGCTTAGGTTAAGTTTTTGCTGAGTAATGTAAGGTTTGCCCAAGAATTTTGCTAATGTCTACGTTTATTCATAGTTGAAATGACGTTGTATCTGAAGTGAGTGGCGATTTGATGAAGAAAGTATCAATTCATAGTTCAAGATGGGGGTACCATTGATAGATTGGTCATTTTGTTAAAGGATTTTTTTCAGATAATACTGCTTTAGCTGTTGCTGATATGTTGGAAAAGTAGGGATACACTGAGTTTTGTATTGCCTGTTAGCTATTTTACCTTTGATAAGTAGGGAACTTTGTGAACGTTAGCAGATTATTCATACGTGAGGTATGTTATGTTTCTCGTTGTATATTGTATTCTTAGTTCAGGTTATGATATGTTAGCTTTAATGATGTGAAAACTTTGTTACCTTAGCATATATTCGTTGGTCTGTATGATAATTAGGTAAGGTTATGATAATTTTCAAATATTACCATGCAAGTACCAATATTTGGATATGGAAATAGAGATATGCTTGGAAAAAGTGTGAATAGGTTACGTTTTGTACGCTGTGTTAGTTACTTTACTGTTGTTAAGTACGGAACTTTGTTAATGTTAGATGTTTATTCGTGCGTAAGGATGTTAGGTTTGTCGTTGAACGTTATATTCGCAGTTCAGGTTATGATATGTTACATTTATTGATGTTAAAATTTTACGTTAGCATATATATGTGGATCAGTATAGAAAGAACTTATTTTTTTGTTGTGTTTATCCAAAATGATACTCGAAATATGACTTGAATTAATAGACCAATATATCAATAGATCAGGAAAGGGGGAGAGGGGAGGAGAGTGGAAGGACTGGTGATTTGATTTACTGATTTTTTGATTTACTGCTTTAAAATCAGTAAACTATTACACTTTACTATGATATTTTATTCAAAGAGCTTAATTTTATGTTATGTTTGGGTATAACTTTTTTATTTTTATATGTCTGGATAAAACTTTGTTATGCTTGCAATAATTCGTTGGGTATTATAATAATTAGGTAAGGTCATGATGAATTTTTGTTAAATATTACTATATTAATGTAAAAATCTTTGTTCCGATATTGTATATTCGCTGGTCAGTATGATAATTAGACAGGGTTATGATGAATATTTGTTAAATATTACCATGTTAATGTAAAATTAACATTGATATGTTAGAGATATGCTTGAAAAAAGTGTGATAGGTTACGTTTGTTACACTGTGATAGTTACTTTACTGTTGTTAAATACGGAACTTTGTTAATGTTAGTAGTTTATTCGGTCGTAAGCTGTTTTAGGTTTGTCGTTGTATATTATATTCTTAGTTCAGGTTATGCTACAATATGTTAGCTTTGTTAATGTGAAAACTTTGCTACGCTAGCCTATATTCATTAGTTAGTATAAAGAACTTATTTATATGCTATGTTTATCCGAAATGATACTTACTCGAAGTGTGATTTGAATCAATGGATCAATAGAACAACAGATCATGAAAGGGATGGAGGGAGGGGTGGGAAGGAAGTGATGGTTTGATTTACTGATTTACTGCTTTAGGATCAGTAAACTATCACACTTAACTATGGTATTTTATTCAAAGAACTTATTTTTATGATATGTTTGGAAAAACTTTGTAATGTTAGCAATTATTCGTTGGGAATTGCGATAGTTAGGTAATGTTATGATAAATTTTCACTAAATATTACTATGTTAATGTAAAAAACGTTGTTACGTTAGCATATATTCGTTGATCTGTATGATAATTAGATAAGGTTATGATAAATTTTGAATGAATTACACATTACCATGTTAATGTAAAATTAACATTGATATATTAGAGATAAGCTTGACTAAGTGGGAATAAGTTACGTTTTTGTATGCATTGTTAGTTACTTTACTGTTGCTAAGTATGGAACTTTGTTAATGAGAGCAGTTAATACCTGCTTAAGGTGTGTTAGGTTTGTCGTTGTGCATTATATTCTTAGTACAGATGATGCTATGTATGCTTTATTATTGTGAAAACTTTGTTACGTTAGCAAATAAATATTCGTTGATCGGTATAATAACACTGGCCAACAAAGATTTTGCGGCAAAACATTTGAAGGTCATTTTATAGGTAACTTGTTGCCCTGATTCCGAATATGACCTCCGTTTTCCTAGATTGGCTTTAGTTTTTGAGATAAAGGGTGGTCACAAAAATACATTAATAACAACAATTTATGTTAGGTTGTAACGTAATTCACAATAAAAAACACGAAAGATATATAAGAAATTGTTAATGAGTAAGTAAATAAAATGCTAATAGGTCAAAACATTCAATTCAGTACAATGAAATCACAATTAATGCAGTACAAATCGCTGTCTATATTATTGTCTTCTGTGTGCAGAATGTAGACAGTCACGTTGAGGGCTCCAACAATAGTCTGCCATCATGTGTGTATCCATCTTCCTTGGTATCTTTCTTCCATAAGCTTGATATTCTGATGAACCTCTCCTGTTCCCGCCATAAGATCCTATCATTCAACCCGATCTAAGTGACTATGCAGAAAGGATCTTTTATGCTCATATTAGCATGCAAATTTTTGAAGTCTGAATTTTTCTGTACGAGTTCTACATAGCTGGCAGATTTATGGTTGCCCAAAAGTTCTGAACAACACCAAGACAAAACTTTTCCAGGCAGATGATTCAATATCAGTCATGAGATTTTATGAAATTGTCAAGCTCCTGATATTTGGTTATAATTTGAGGTCACAAAGATCTCCTAGCTTGTTTCCATACTCAACCCTGAAAAATCTGCAAATATATTTGAAACATTCCCCATCTTTGTCTAGGGGCCCTAACAAATTGCTTTATCAGTCCTAGTTTGATGTGGAGGGTGGGAACTAATTTTCCCCCCGTCAACCAGTGGTCTGTTAATGATAGATTTGATGAACCCATGGTCATATTTTTCAAGCAGGCTTACAACTTTTCCCAGTGGTCTTCTTTAACCCTACTATCCCACAACTATCCCACAAACATATGAAACAAGGGTACTTAGTATATCCGTTTAGCTGCCCAAGTAAGATGTTGACAATCTTCAAATCAACGCATATAGACCACTTGTGTTCATTATATCTAAGTTTCTGCAAGATCATTCTTATTTTCATATTCCTCTTTCTGTTTTGTTGAGTGACCTATTGGAATCGATGCATAACTATTGCCAATGTTCAATAAAACACACTTCAATCTTCTCGTTGAACCATCCATAAACAATCGCCAATCTTCTTGGTCGGTATTTAGGTAACCCCATTTGGAGTAGTAGTCCAGGGATGTTCCTGTATACTAGGCTCTTCTTTCAATGAAATATGAAAGAAGTACTACCTCCCCTCTTGTCCGAAAAAAAGTTATCTTACATCCGGCCTTGAGACAGTTCTTTCACTTAGTCTAGATGCCAAAAGCTCAGAATCTTGCTTTGAGAGACTTAACTCTCGTACTAAATCATTGATCTCTTCCTGGGAGAACTGCTGCTGTGTAGAAGTACCTCTTCTTTCATATTCACTACCATTATTCGCACGTGAACACCAAATCCTGATATCTCTTCACGATGGAATGCAGGTCTGGAGCAAGAACACTGGATGGGGACATCAGTCGGAGTGTGGCACAGGTCACCTCTGCTGGATTCCAAATCCGGATACCAAATTTACGTTTCTTGTAACGGTTGATACCTTTCACATTAACCAAACACAAATAACAGTCACTGTGGTGATTCTCTTGGCTCCCGCCATACCGCAGGCACACCAAATTTTTTAAACCTTTTCTTCGTCCATTTTTCCACTGACGCAGATTTTCGACACACGTTTTACAGACTATATGGGGAGCCCAAAACTTATCTTGGTCTCCAAGTTTTTCCAAAGTATGCCAGATATGCTTGCTTCACAAATTTAGTAATATTTCTTCTTTGGTTCTCCTGGCAATATTCACCACAGATGTAGCAGAATAAATTGGTTATTCGAACAGGCTCTTCGTGAAGTACTCAGTGTTCTGAAAAGAGAAAAAAATAAAAGGTATATGGTGTGCTGTATGGCCCTTAAAAAGAAATAAATGATATTGCAATAGCACATTAAAAGTGCTATTTGTATAAGAGTATATCTGTAAACCCTGTATCTCAAAAAAAACAAGAGCTGATCTTTAGAAAACTGGAAAGTCATTTTCTGAAATCAGCACACACCTGATATAATTATAAATTGATAAAAATATCTTATATTGCTAAAAATTTTTTTCATACAGTGTAATTAGACAAGGTTACGATAAATTTCTGCCCAAATCTTACCATAAGGTAATCAATGATATAGCTGAGAGATATGCCTGACAAAAATGTGAATAGGCTATAGTTTTTGTATACTATATTAGTTACTTAGATTGTTATGGTAAGTGTGGAACTTTACACGCTGAACAGCTGATGTTCTGTATGCATAAGGTGTGGGTTAGTTTGTCGTTTGCATTATATCTTAGTTCAGATGATGCTATGTGTTTTACTAATGCGGAAAACTTCGTTACTTTAGAACATATTTGTTGATCAGCATGACAATTAGACAAGGTTATGATAAATTTTTGTTAAATAGCACCATGCTTATGTAAAATTAACATTGATGTATTAGAGATATGTTTAACAAAGTGTGAATAGGCTACGTTTTTCTATGCTATGTTAGTTACTTACTGTTGTAAAGAGTGTGGAACTTTGTTAAGGTTAACAGCGTTTATTCAAGGTGTTGCGTAAGTTGTGTTAAGTTTATCGTTGTACATTATATTCTTAGTTCAGGTAGATGCTATTCTTAACTTTAATGTGGTACTTTTGTTTACGTTAGCATATTTTTTGATGGTCGCATAAACCTGATTTTGGTGTTATGGTTTCTGCAATGATATTCAAAATGTGACATGAAACAAGATATCAATAGACTAATATCATGGATGCGGTAGGACGCAGCATAGAGGTGTTTTGGTTTACCTATTTACTGATTTATCGTTGTAGGGCATAAAACATAACAATTTTAAAAATAAAAATATGATTGAGTCAGATCACAGAACAATAGATCAAAGATCAATAGATCATTGAGGGGTGGGGCGGGTAAGGTTGTTGGTTTGATTTACTGATTTACAGATTTACTGCTTTAGTGTGTGTAAAAACGCAAAATTTTTACGTTATAAACATGAAAAGCATAAAAACTGTAGTAAAAATTATTTTTTTTAAAACAAAATAAATAAAAAAAAAAAAAATAAGAAAAAATTTGAAAATAAATTAAAAAAAAAATTCAAATTGAAAACAAAAAATTAAATGTAAAATCAAACATAAAATAAAATAGCAAACAAATATTTACTGACTCAACACAACACCTGCTCCAACATCGGCAGGTTATGACTCACCTACCTCGACACATGAGACCTCTTCTTATTCCATCCTTCCTCTTTCCTCCTTCCTCCTTCTTCCTTCCATCATCTTCTGTTTTACGTTCAGTGCATTTTTCCTTGGGACTCCAACTTCTGTGGGGTCTTGTGACATCCTCCCCCTCTGTTGGGTCTCCAGACACCTTTTTCCAACTTAGAACCCTCGTATTCGAGTTCTACGACCTTATAAACATATATTTTGATACCAATATTTGACTAAACGAATGTTTATTAACTCGGCACCGCACTGGCTCCAGCATCGGTGCAGTTGTCAACTCCGGCTCCTCTGACTCAGACTCCATCTCCTACTCTTTCCTTCTCTTACTCCGAGTTCGACTCCTTTCTCCACTTCTCTTAATCATTTCGTTCATTTTTTCTGGGGACCCTCTTTCGGGGGGTCCACTGACACCAATTACGAGCTTATAACCCTCATATTCAAGATCTATGGGTTCGATAACATATAAAGATACACCAATATTGTATTATTATACAAATATTTAACACTCGGCACCGCACCGGAGGCAGCACCGGTGCAGACTCCGAATCCGAATCCGGACCCGAACCCGAGTCCGACTCTGTCTCCG
>JABUQX010114062.1:7500-10000 GCA_015478945.1 Trachelipus rathkii
CATAACTAGTGTCAAGAAATATTCCTAAGAAATTTTCAAGTTATATCTCACCAAAAGTGTCAAACTATATTCCGCAAAAAAATACATTGAAAAATTTCATGAAAGTGTCCAGATATAATACAAAAAAGTGTTCAGATGTGTTCCACAAAACATGTTCGGATATATCCCGCAAAAAGTGTTTAGATATATTCCACAAAGTGTCTGGATATATTCCACAAAAAGTGTCCAGATATGCTCCACAAAAAGTGTTCAGATATGCTCCATAAAAAGCGTGTAAATATATTTCGGGGAAGGTTTTAGATATGTTTACAACAACTTCTTAGATATATCCTACGAAAAGTGTTCGGATAATCTCTCGAAAAAGTATTCAAGAGTGTTTCAAATTGTATTTTTCTCAACCTCTTCTGAAAATGACTATGCTGCATAGGGTATTATTATTATTATTATTATTATTATTATTATTATTATTATTATTATTATTATTATTATTATTATTATTATTATTATTATTATTATTATTATTATAAGAATTATATTATTTATATTATTATTATTATTATTATATTATTATAATATTATAATTATTATAATTATTATAATTATTATAATTATTATAATTATTATAATTATTATAATTATAATTATTATAACTATTATTATTAAAGAATCTCACTTCCTAACTCTAAACTTCACTTATTTTACGAAAATTTGCTTTTCTGCATTTTAAACTACCACTCTCGATTCACAATCGTGAAAGAGATTAATCAGTCCTTTCTAATGTGAAGTAAAAGTAGTCAACTCAGGTCTCAGGAAGAGAGAAATGATGATATCAGTCAACAATTCAATGTTACTTCAACTTTTTTTTTTTTTTTTTTTTTTTTTTTTTTGCTTGCTTGCTTGCTCTGTATCCATTTTGTTGGTTGTTGCTACCCGACATAAAATCATACGGTTTTTGCAGATGTTGGAAGTACCCATAATACGCTATTTAATTTTCAAACATGGTTTCGTTAAACATTTCGATGGCAGGAATAGAGAATAGTGACCCTGATAGTAATATGCCTTTGCGAAGTTCCATAGCCTTCAAGTTAACTAGATGAATAACTGAATAAGTGTTATATGCTTGTCTTTTTCAGGACTCAAAGTCTTAGACAAAAAGGAAAAATCTTTTACAAAATTCGACATTCTCTCTCTCTCTCTCTCTCTCTCTCTCTCTCTCTCTCTCTCTCTCTCTCTCCTCTCTCTCTCTCTCTCTCTCTCTCTCTCTCTCTCTCTCTCTCTCTATCTATCTATCTATCTATCTATCTATCTATCTATCTATCTATCTATCTATCTATCTATCTATCTATCTATCTATCTATCTATCTATCTATCTATCTGTTTTTCTAGATTGAATCCCATATTTCCTAATCAGCAATGATATAAAAGCCAACTTTTTTATCTCGAAGGAAAAGGATCCTTCCTTAACTTGAATATGATGTGTCAGACATTCTGTACAATTTTGACTAGACTTCAAATTCCCACAAAAAATATTTGAAATAAAATCCATCAAATAAGTATGACAAAAAATATCTTTGGACATTCCTTTATTTTCCTAATTCATTAATCTTCCTATTTAACAGAATGGGCAAAGACCCTTAGAATGCAGGAGTTGTCAACAAACATTATGTTGAACTTCATTTGTACCATGATTGATTGACATTTCGTTAATTATTACCGAATCATATTTTTGAATATTTTGTTTGAATATTTTTGAATTTTGAATTTTTGAATACTTTATCATTTTAAAGCAAATAAAAAAAAGGACGACTTCCTCGATTAATTCTGAATAACAGGAAATTTTTTATAACGTTTAAAGATTATACATAAAAAGTAACATTAGATTCTTACCTAAATTTTCCCTAATCGTTTTTAGTAAATGTTTCGTAAATGGAGTGAAATATAATTTTAATAATTATTTTAATTAATAACACCAACTTTTACAAAAATGAATAATCATTATATCTCAATTTCATTTCTTAGATATTACATCCAAATATCCCTCAGTTAGGTTATATTAGGTTAGGTTAGCTTGGGTTAGGCTAGGTTAAGTTAGGTTAGGCTAGGTTAGGTTTTTTGAAGATAATTCGAAAACTTTTTGAACTTATAATGTGTGTGTTGATTGTAGTTTTCGATTAGATACGCACCTACTCTAGTGACAATTTTTTAAAAAACTCCACCAATATACGTTCGGATTATGAAAAATTAAAAAAAAAAATTATTTTTAAATTTGAGAGGTAGCAAAACTTTTTAGTTTTCATTTTATATTTTAATTTTAATTCAATCTATTTCAATTTTAGTTTTATATATTATATATATATATAATATTATATATATATATTATAAATATAAATATTATATAACTATATATATATATACTATATAATTATATATATATATAATATATATATATATATAATAATTTATATATATATATATATATATATTATTATTGTTATTTATA
>JABUQX010114062.1:25000-30000 GCA_015478945.1 Trachelipus rathkii
CCATCCTTCTCAACTCTTGTTCCTTACCACATTATCTTACTCAACTCTTGTTCCTTACCACACCTTTTTTTTCAACTCTTTTTTCTTACAACATCATCTTTCTCAGCTCTTGTTCCTTACCACACCATCTTTCTCAACTCTTGTTCCTTACCACACCATCTTTCTCAACTCTTGTTCCTTACCACACCATCTTTCTCAACTCTTGTTTCTTACCACACCATCTTTCTCAACTCTTGTTTCTTACCACACCATCTTTCCCAGCTCTTGTTCCTTACCACACCATCTTTCTCAACTCTTGTTTCTTACCACACCATCTTTTTCAACCCTTGTTTCTTACCACACCATCTTTCCCAGCTCTTGTTCCTTACCACACCATCTTTCTCAACTCTTGTTTCTTACCACACCATCTTTCCCAGCTCTTGTTCCTTACCACACCATCTTTCTCAACTCTTGTTCCTTACCACACCATCTTTCTCAACTCTTGTTTCTTACCACACCATCTTTCCCAGCTCTTGTTCCTTACCACACCATCTTTCTCAACTCTTGTTCCTTACCACACCATCTTTCTCAACTCTTGTTTCTTACCACACCATCTTTCCCAGCTCTTGTTCCTTACCACACCATCTTTCTCAACTCTTGTTCCTTACCACACCATCTCTCTCAACTCTTGTTTCTTACCACACCATCTTTCCCAGCTCTTGTTCCTTACCAACTCCTCTTTACGCATCCCTAGCTCTTGTTCCTTACCAACACCATCTTTGCTCGAACTCTTGTTTCTTACCACATTGTTACCTATCTTCCGCAGCTCTTGTCCTGTACCACATCCATCTTTCCAGCTCTTTGTTCTTACCAACATCTTTCTCACTCTTGTTCTTACCACAACATCTCTCTCACTCTTGTTTCTTACCACCAGTCTTTCCCAGCCTCTTGTTCGTTCACAATCCGACCATCCTTTTCTCAACACTCCTTTGTTTCTTACACACCCTCATGTACACATCTTTCCAGCCTTGTTCCTACCACAGTCTAGCACCATTTTTTTTTTTCCCCCCTCAACCGCTTGTTCTTACCACACCATGCTTTCTCAATCTTGTTTCTTACACAACATTACTTTCTTCAACTCTTGGTTCTCTACCACAAACCATTTTTCTCATTCTTGTTCCTTATCAACATGCATTATAGTAATCATCTTTTCAACTTTGTTTCTTACCAAACATCTTCTCAGCTCTTGTTCCTTACCAGACCCATCTTCTACAACTCTTTGTTTCTTCCTACACATCTTTTTCTCACACACGCCTGTTTCTTACAACCCAACATTCCATTTTCCAGCTCTTGTTCCTTACCCACCATCTTTCTCAACCCTTGTCTTTCTTTACATCACATCTTTCTCTAACTCTTGTTCCTTTACAACACGCATCTTTTCAACCTCTTTTTCCTTACCACATGTTGAGCAATCTTTCTCATGATTTTGTTCTTATCACACCATCTTTCTCTGCAACTCTTTGTTTCCTATCTCTACCCAACAACAACCATCTTTCTCTCAATTCTTGTATCTTAATATTACCCAAATTCCATCTGTTCTCTAACTGCTGTTTCTACCCCTTTTCTTGGTCTGTTACATCTCTCTCACACTCTGTTTCTTACCACAGCATCTTTTCCCAGCTTCTTGTTCTTACCACACAACTTTTCTCAGCCTTGTTTCTTCACATACACCATTCTTTCCCAGCTTTGTTCCTTACACCCAGTTCTTTCTCACCTTGTTTTCTTACCACCCATCTTGTTCTCAAACTCTTGTTTCTACACACGCATGCTTTCTCACTCTTGTTCTTACAACCATTTTTCTCATTCTGTTCTTATCACACCATCTTTCTCAAACTTCTTGTTTTTACTACCACACATCTTTCCTGCAGCCTTCGTTCCTTACAGAGCCATCTTTCTCAACTCTTGTTTCTTACCACATCCATGCTTTTTCAACCTTGTTTCTTACCAACATATCCATCTTCCCAGCTCTTGTTCGTTACGAACCATCTTTTCTCAACCTTGTTTCTTACAAACACCATCTTTCCTCAACTCTTGTTCCTTACAAACCATCTTTCTAACTCTTTTTCCTTACGCACAGCATCTTTCTCAACTCTTGTTCCTTACCACACCATCTTTCTCAACTCTTGTTCCTTACCACACCATCTTTCTCAACTCTTGTTCCTTACCACACCATCTTTCTCAACTCTTGTTTCTTACCACACCATCTTTCTCAACTCTTGTTCCTTACCACACCATCTTTCCCAGCTCTTGTTCCTTACCACACCATCTTTCTCAACTCTTGTTTCTTACCACACCATCTTTCCCAGCTCTTGTTCCTTACCACACCATCTTTCTCAACCCTTGTTTCTTACCACACCATCTTTCTCAACTCTTGTTTCTTACCACACCATCTTTCTCAACTCTTGTTCCTTACCACACCATTTTTCTCAATTCTTGTTCCTTATCACACCATCTTTCTCAACTCTTGTTTCTTACCACACCATCTTTCTCAGCTCTTGTTCCTTACCACACCATCTTTCTCAACCCTTGTTTCTTACCACACCATCTTTCCCAGCTCTTGTTCCTTACCACACCATCTTTCTCAACCCTTGTTTCTTACCACACCATCTTTCCCAGCTCTTGTTCCTTACCACACCATCTTTCTCAACCCTTGTTTCTTACCACACCATCTTTCTCAACTCTTGTTTCTTACCACACCATCTTTCTCAACTCTTGTTCCTTACCACACCATCTTTCTCAACTCTTGTTCCTTACCACACCATCTTTCTCAACTCTTGTTCCTTACCACACCATCTTTCTCAACTCTTGTTCCTTACCACACCATCTTTCTCAGCTCTTGTTGACGAAATCTCTTCTGTGTTAATTCCTCCGAAGTAAAATTTTCATAATCTTTTTGATTAAATGTACTAAACTATCGAATGTATTTTTATATTTACAGGAAAGGGAGTGAAGACATATTTGAAGAAGGATTTCCGTTTATTCTTATATAGTGATGACATAGTGTTTTAACTCTTTAATTTTATTATTAGTATTTTAATTTAATTTATTTTATTTACGAAGAGGACTTTGATATTACTTTAACTTTATAATTTTACGAGGCGGTCGTGACCTTTGATTTACTAGATACCATACTAGATACACCATACTAGATACTAGATACTATACTAGTGATTTTATGGTGCATCTTAAAGCGAAGGGGGGAGGCCCACCTTTGTTATGTTCTCACGTGTAAAATGAAGCGAGAGGTATAATTAAAAATAGTCATTAAAGAAAAGTGAATTTTTTAATCGTTGAACTTTCCAGAAACTACAATCCATTTACTCACTTCAGCAATTTTATTTAGGCGAGTTGTTTTCGCTTAGTATCAAGAAATTTTATCACACTTCTTATGTATTCATTTTATTTTCATATCTGTAACTTATATCTTCTTAAACTTTCATTTGGAAAAATATGGAATAAAAAAGATAAGTATTTTTTATTTTTTATACTTTAGATATTTCATAAATTTTGGTAAATCAAATATAAAGATCATTTAGTGCTAATATACAAGTACATTAGAGCAATATGGAGGGTGTTCTATATAGTTTTCGCCATTTATTTTCGTATGCTGCATAACATGTTTCATCGAGTCTTTGAAATAAATGACAAAAATAACACAACAGAAAGACATATTACCCGTAAAAAGCTTCACCAATTTATAAAATAATTAAAAGCTTTTGTTGTGACATGATTGTCATTTTGATACTAAGATTTGTGGACATAATTTTTTTTCAGTGAAAATTTATCAATGATATTTTCAGTTACTAAAGATAATTTACTAGATGTCATATCTAGATTGAAAAACGGGCATTTTAAAAATTTTTATTGTCATTCTTGCATTTTCATAGTACAGACAAATATCATACATAATCAACTGTACAAAGCATAAAAGTGTATTTGAAAATTGAACCAACTCATCATGAGCCTTTGCTTTTTGTATTCTAACCTGATCACAAATAAGAAAAACATAATTTTAAAGGATACAATTGTGTTTTTACATTACTTCAAAGTCATTCATTGAAAATTTTAAAGTGGCAAGTATAATCTTGAAAATTTAACTATTCTATTGTACTTAATCTAGTGCACTTTGCAATAATATATCGAACAGTAAACTGTAATTAGGTCACTAACTCATCACAACTTCATTAAAAGAATTCAGGAACTGTTATAATTGTTGAACAAATTTGACTCTTTTGTGAACCATGGCACACTTTCTCATGGACTTGTTAGAAAATTATGTCAGAAAATATTAAATTAATATGTAAATGAATGTAAATAAATTATTGGCAAACAGTCTTGGAAACAGGCCCGGACTGCCAAGGTCGGCTGGTCGGCGATTGCAGGGCCCCAGCCCAATGGGCCCCGGAGAGCCTCCCCAAAAATGATATACCTACTTATATAATTATTACAGCAGAGAAAATTTGATCATTTACTTTCCCAATAATCTTGCGCGTTCACAATCAATTTTAAGCAGTTGCAGGTTGGTGTTTGATTATGGTAGCCATAACTAACTTCTTTTTCACGACGATCACTCGCTCAGTCTCGTGACTCGTATTAGGGTTGTAGTTAGTGCAGTGTCAACAGTTGTGTCCAACATGAAATGGTGGACCAAAGTGGCATACGAAAAGAAAAGAAATTTTAACGCTTGTAAAAAAAAATTTCCAACGTTTTAATAATGGGTTAACGCCGTTAACTAGTTCCACTTCTCAGTCGCAAAGTCAGCCTTTGAGACAAATAATGATTCTTTAAATACAGGTAAGTCGAATTAGTTTATTAGCTCATTCACATTTGTGTACTTTCCTCATTACACTGGCCAACAAAAAAAAAAAATTTTTTTTTGCTTGCCAAGGATATTTATCGAATTTATATATATCGGTGTGCTGATCTCAGACAAATGACCATGATTTTCCAAGATTGGACTC
>JABUQX010114063.1:0-2500 GCA_015478945.1 Trachelipus rathkii
AAAAAAAGTCCCGCAGTTTAAACAAAACTCCCAGTTTCTTTGAGGCTGCCCTAGACTGTTGTGATGTGAGGTTTCCAAAACATTTTTTTGGTTTATGTTAAGGCCAATAAGGCCAATAATATTTATATTGTCAACAGGGAGAGACGAGAGAACTGTCAAAAAAGATAGGAGAATTAGAAGTGTCTTAAAGACGGAGATTTGTAGTTTATCGAATTGGAATTTACAGACTGCACGACCCCAATTCAGGAAATTCTATCCAGATTAGCGAGAATAGAATCGGAAATATTAAGACGAGAGACAATTCGTAGAAGTAAAGGGAGCAATATTGAAATGAGTTGAAGAATGAAGGATTGATTCATCGGCATATGAGTGGATAGAGTTAGATGTGCAGGTGAGAAGATCATTAATGAAAAGTAGGAATAAAGTAGGAGATAAGACAGAACCCTGAGGAACACCACTATCGACAGAAAAAGAAGAAGTCGCCCCATTAACAACAGCTGATATTGAACGATTTGAGAGAAAACTAGACATAAGTAAGCAAAGAGAAGGAGGAAACCCAAAGGAGGGGAGCTTGGAGAGCAGTGATGCGTGCCATACCCGGTCAAATGCTTTGGATATGTCAAGCGCCACCACGCAAGTCTCCCCGTAGTTCCTAATGGCGGAAAACCATAAAAAGGAAAGTATATCGCCTGTAGACCTCGAGCGCCGAAAGCCGTACTGGCGATCGCAAAAGGAGAAAATGAGATTCCAGATGATGAAGGGTTTCAAAGATCTTAGATAGAATACAAGTGAGAGCTATAGTGCGATAGTTAGAAGGATCAGAGCGGCTTCCTTTTTTCGGAATAGGTTGGACATATGCGTGCTTCCAACACTGAGGGAAAGTGCTAGTATTGAAACATAGAGAAAATAGTTGAACAAGGGGCGGGGTCAGCACGGAAGCACACTCCCTCAAAACTCGGGGAGAAATGCCATCCGGGCCACCCGCCTTCCTTACGTTCATAGATCATGAACCCGATCAAATGTAATCACACCTGTAGGACACCTGAGAGGAGGAGGAAGAGGAATGCCAGAATCGTCCAGGGTTGAGTTAGAGGAAAATAGGAGGCCAAAGAGATTGGCCTTTTCAGTTGGAGTATTAGCAACAGAACCATCAGAGCGAATAAGAGGAGGAAATACAGATTTACAGAAGTTCTTAGAGATGTTTTGACAAGAGGCCAGAAAGATTTGTCATTAGGAGAACCAAGGAGGTCAGCGCACTTTCGTTTAATGAAAGTTTGCTTTGCTCGTCGAAGAGTATCCCTGCAACGATTTCTAGCTGAATGAAAATTAGCAAGAGTGATAGGAGAATGAGAATTTTTCCACTCCCGATACGCACTGTCTCTAGCCTGAATGGCCAGAGAACAAGCACGATCGAACCATGGATTTTGAGGATAGAAAGATTTAGTTGAAGAAGGAATGAACTTGCTTATCCCATCAACGATTACAGCTCCCACCTTATCGGCAGAAGTAGAAGCAACTTCAGAGACAAAGCAGTAACTCCAATTATAGTTAGCGTAAAAGCAACGCAAGGCCCCCCAATCGGCCCGATCAAAGTGCCAGAAAAAACGCATAGGACAGGATGGAGCTGTTGGAGAGAAAGTATTAATAAAATGAAGAGATATAAGGTTGTGGTCAGATTTACCAATAGGAGCGAAGGGGGTGTATTTATAGTGAGAAGGACTAGTGGTGAAACATAGGTCAGGTGTGTTCAAGAATTGGTTCGGACGATCCGGAATGTGTGTAGGTTCTTAATTAGTTGCTCCAGATCTTTGAGAATGCTGAATGATTCAGTCCTCTCCCCACCTAGATCAGTAGGAGAGGAGCCCAACCATTCAGTGTTCTGTACATTGAAATCCCCTATATAGAGGATGAGAAGATATAACAGTCTCGCCGGAAGTAGTAAGATATTCCAAAAAAGGCTGAAAATCTGTTCTGTTAGGAAAACAGTAGCAGAAGCACAAGATTATTGTAGTGGAAGAAAGAAATATTTTAAGCCACAAAGCATCAAAGTTAGAGATTCGGAGATTTCGAGGACTTCAGGTTACAGAGTATTAATGTTTACATAGGCACATACTCCACTCTTTAGAGGGAATTATGAGATAAGTTATAGTTGGATATATTAAACGAGTTAGAGGATGAATTCTTAGTCATCTGGGTCTCAGACAAGAGCAAAAGGTTAGGGTAATAATAATAATAATACACACACACACACACACACACACACACACACACACACACACACAATAATTATAATAATAATAATAATAATAATAATAATAATAATTTTTCTTGATTAATAATAATGATTTATTTAATAATAAAATAATTCATGTTCCTTATATTTCAACTTAATATTTTATGTAATTTTAATATATAGTAAGTATCTTCAAAACATTGATTTTAAAAAAATTTAATATACGAGACCATGGACAGATACAAAATTCTAGTACTTTAAATTTAG
>JABUQX010114063.1:7500-10000 GCA_015478945.1 Trachelipus rathkii
CCAGTTAGAACAAGAAAATTAACCAAATCCGAATATTTAAAAAAAAATTGAACTCATTATAACTGAATATAATATTGACAACCTAATTGGTGAAGCAGAATCTTTGTTTAATTTCTGGAATGATTCAGATAGGGAACAAATAGATGAGAAAATGAGTTACAGCACATTACTACAAAATCATTGTACATTTTTCCCAACAGTTCCACAAGCTATCAAAGTACTTTCCACACTTCCATCAACTACTTGTGCAATTGAAAGGTCGTTTAGTACCTTACGACATGTTAAAACATGCCTAAGGTCAACTATTTCCAACGAAAGATTAAATGGGCTATGTTAACTAGGCATTCGCGGGGGAAACGTTTCACGTCAAAAACATCACTTGATAGAAGATATTATAACTGATTTTAAGAAAGAAAAAAAGAAATATTAAATTCTTATTTTCATGCTAAAAAGGAAACACTCTTTAATAATATAAGACTTCTTACTAGTTATACTCATTTTGAAATAAAACTTTTCGTAAATTATGAAATATTTATAAATATTGGGCTGTGTGAATTATCATTTTTTATTATTCAAACCTTTGAAAACACTGTACTATAAGATAATATATATATATATATAGAAGAGATCGTGAATATTGATATAAGGAGAGATATATATATATATATATATATATATATATATATATATATATATATATATATATATATATATATATATAATTTGGCCCCCTAAATTTTGCTATAACGGCGCCCATGTATATATATATATATATATATATATATATATATATATATATATATATATATATATATATATATATATATATATATATATATATATATATATATATATATATATATATGTATATATATATAAACAAAACAATTTTTTTTATTTACTAATAACCTAAATTGTTACGGTTCAAGCTTGATCCATTCATTTAAAAAAACGAAATCCATTCATCTCTCTCTCCTCTCTCTCTCTCATCTATATATATATATATATATATATATATATATATATATATATATATATATATATGCTTCCAAAAATTATATATATATATATTTTATATATATATATATATATATATATATATATATATATATATATATATATATATATATATGGTTGTTATATATATATATATGGTACATGGTTTTCAAGCACAATACACGCTGAATCAAAAAAAATAAATAAATAAACTACCTTTCACTTGCATAACAAAATCGGAACTGTGTGAGCGACAGTGCTTTCTCTATCTACCTAGCGTGCAGATTCTTTTCTCAGGCATGTACGCATGCGCACAACAGCCAAGCACCGCTTCGGTGGAACTGTGAACCACACAATTCCAATCAAGGATTTTTTGTAATTTTGTCATGAACTAGGGATGGTTACAGACATCAAGCTTAAGGATTATATAATGTACATGTATAAAGAAAGATTTACTATTGAATGTTATCGATAATATCGACTGAAAATAGGGGGTGCTGCAGTTCCTCAGTGCCTATACAAGAACCGCCACTGGATATATCGACTGGATAATATCGACTGAAAATAGGGGGTGCTGCAGTTCCTCAATGCCTATACAAGAACCGCCACTGGATAAAAGAACACATAACTCTGACGAATACCACTATTGATATGAGATGAATAAAGAAGTCTCACCATCGACAACTCCTGATATGGAACAATTTGAGAGAAATCTTGATATGAGGAAAGAAAGTAAGGAGAAAATCCAAAGGAAAGGATTCGAAACCACGTCCACGGTGGATAGAATTTCCAAATGCGTTGAGCCAAAGCATGGCTTGCTCTTAAGCTTAGATAATCTGCGCACTCTAGTCCACTTGCTTAGGAAATAAAATGTAGCTAAATTTCCTCTGACCAAGAACCTACTGCGGTTATTAATGAATCTCCCAATTCATTGGATAAGTGTTGGGTGGCTATAAATTGCTTAATTAAAAATTATATATATATATATATATATATATATATATATATATATATATATATATATATATATATATATATATATATATATATATATATATATATATATATATATATATATATATATATAAATATATATATAAAACTTAACCATGGCAAGTCGTAGACGGGAGCAATCAACTTGACAAAAAAAAGTAAAAAAAAAAAGATACTTAAAAATCCGTAGAACGAACTTAAAACCCAACGGTCCAACTTAAGAAGTTAGATAAACAACACAGTCCATGTTTATTTGAAATATTCTCTTGAGAAAAGCAATTTTTAGAAACTTGGGTGAATTTCTTTCTTCAAAGTTACATAATCAGAAGTATAATTTTTATGTTAGGTCAGTGAAACAGGTAAAAAGAGTAGATCATAACGAAACATTCAAAGGAGCCTTTTACTTGGCATTGACAAAGGATCAAGGGTACAAAGCGGGAGAAAACATCAATGATGTTCAGCAGACCATCAGGGATCTGACCAGATTGCACAATTTATTACACAATTTGGA
>JABUQX010114063.1:32500-34285 GCA_015478945.1 Trachelipus rathkii
ACTTTTACCATTTAATTTCAATTATTTAAAACCTAAAAAATATTGGGTAGGAGCTACCTACCCGACCTACCCTATGTATACGCCCCTGATATATATACTAATAATAATAAATGCACTTAATTCTTTGTATGTATATATATATATATATATAATATATATATATATATATATATATATATATATATATATATATATATATATATATATATATATATAATATATATATTATATATATAATATATATTATATATATATTATATGTGTATATCTATTAATATATTTATAAATAACTATAAATCAAAAGTCTATAAATGAATTATTTCTAAAATAAAAATAAAAATATATATTATATATATATATATATATATATATTATACTATATATTATAAGAGTGTGAGAAGTTAAGTGAACAAGACAATAAGGAAAAGTATGTAAGATCGCTCGCTAGTAAATCGGTTGAATGTGAACAAGTTGATACTGAACAAATCTGGGGGCAAATGAAGGAAGCAATTGTTTAGTAGTGCAAAGGAAGTATGTGGATGTGCTAAAGTAGGGAAGTAAGAATGTTAAACAGCGAAGGTGTAATGAAGAGGTGATGAAAGCGGTTAAAAGTAAAAAAGAAGCGTGGTGGTTGTACAAAAAGCCAATGATGGGGTTTCAAAAGAAAGATGTTGGAGATTGTATAAGGAGGAAAAAGAGAATACTAAAAGGTGCGCATACGTAGGGAAGAAAAAAAAGGTAAATGAACAGTTTGGAAGGAGGATGAATGGGGACTTACAAGGGAATAGGAAGCTCTTCTGGAAGGAAGCGCGAAAGGTTAAGAATGAGAATAAGGGGAACCTGCTTAGAATAATGAATTGGATTTTTAAGTTGTGTAATATATATGATGAAATGGATGTGAGGAGAGTGTGGAAAGAACACTTCGAAAATCTGTATAATATTGGCAGTAATGAAGAGGTGATAGTGAATGTGTGTGGGTTTGATGGTGCAAGAAGGAATAGGTATTTTGGGGATGAGGTCATTAGCAAGGAGGAGGTAATGGGTAGAGTGAGAAAGTTGAAGAATGGCAAATCTGCAGGAATAGATGAAATTACTGGTGAAATGATTCAAGAACGGAGGCGAGATGGTGATTGATTGGATTTGGAAGTTGTGTAATAAAGCGTTTATGGAGGGTATAGTTCCGAGGGATTGGAGGAGAGCAGTAATAGTACCCTTATATAAGGGTAAAAGAGATAAAGTGAACTGTAGAAATTATAGGGGAATTCGTTTATTGAGTGTTGTAGGGAAGATATATGCTGGTATTTTGGTCGAAAGAGTGCGTCGAGTGACTGAAGGACTGATTGGTGAAGAACAAGGTGCGTTTAGGAGTGGTAGAGGATGTGTGGATCAAATCTTTACATTGAAACAAATGATTGAGAAAATGAGGGAGAAGAAGAATAAATTGTATTTAGGTTTTATGGATTTACAACAGGCGTATGATAGAGTTAATAGGGAAGCTCTATGGCAGGTATTAGTGATATATGGTGTTGGTGGTAGGCTTTTGAATGGAATCAAAAGTTTGTATGACGATAGTGAAGCATGTGTAAGAATAAATGGTGTCAATGGTGATTGGTTTAGGATTAATAACGGAGTGAGACAGGGTTGTGTTATGTCTCCTTGGTTATTCAATTTGTATATGGATGGGGTTATGAAAGAATTCGAGGTGGGGGTGGCAGGAAATGGTGTTAGAATGATGGAGAATGGAAATGAAAGTGAGGTGCCCTAGAACCTATTAATATGTGCGGA
>JABUQX010114064.1:0-7500 GCA_015478945.1 Trachelipus rathkii
GATTATGAATTTTTTGCCGATGACGATGACGATTAGAGCAAATTTTGCCGATGACGATGACGATGACGATTAATTGAAAAAAACTATTTTTAAAATCTCTCTCTCTCTCTCTCTCTCTCTCTCTCTCTCTTCATATATATATATATATGATATATTATTATATATATATATATATATATATATATATATTATATATATATATATATATATATAATTATATATTTATATATATTTATATTATATATTATTATATATACGGTATATATATATAAGGCTGTTGGATTTATAAAGATTTAAAAGATAAGGAGGGAGCTGTAATCGTTGATGGGATGAGCAGGTTCATTCCTTCTTCAGCTAAATTTTTCTTTCCTTCTAAAACTAAATCTTTCTTTACTAAATCTTTCTCTCCTAATAATCCATGGTTCGATCGTGCTTATTCTCTGGCCATGTCAGGCTAGAGACAGTGTACAGTGCGTATCGGGTGTGGAAAACTTCTCGTTCTCTTTTCCTCTCAGCTAATTTTTCATTCAGCTAGAAATCGTTGCAGGATACTCTTCGACGAGCAAAGCTGGCTTTCATCAAAGGAAAGTGCGCTAACCTCCTTGGTTCTCCTACTGACAAATCTTTCATCTCTAGCAACTTCTGTAAATCTGCCTTTCCTCCTCTTATTCGATCTGATCATTGTGTTGCTAATTCTCCAACTGAAAAGGCTAATCTCTTCGGCCTTCGCTCAGCTATATTCTCTATGTCTCAATACTAGCATTTCCCTCTCAGGGTTGGAAGCTCTCACATGTCCAACTATTCCGAAAAAAAGGAAGCCGCTTCTGATCCTGCTAACTATCGCCCTGTAGCTCTCACTTGCTATTCTATCTAAGATCTTTGAAACCTTCTCAACTCACTTCTTAGATCATCTGGAAACACATTCCGATCGCCAGTACGGCTCGTTGCTCGAAGTCTACTAGCGATATACATTACTATCTAACCTATTTATGGTTTTTCGCTTCGCTCTTAGGAACTACGAGGAAACTTGCGTGTGGCGCTTGACATACCCAATAGCATTTGACCGAGTATGGCAACGCGTCACTGCTCTCCAAGCTCCCCCTTTGGGTTTCCTCCTTCTCTTGCTTCTTATATCTAACTTTCTTTCATCGCTCATATCGGCTGTTGTTGATGGGGCGACTTTTTCTTTTCTGTCCTAGTGGTGTTCCTCAGGGTTCTGTTTATCTCCTACTTTTTTTCCTACTTTTCCCTTAATGATCTTCTCACGCCTGCAACTCTAACTCTATCACTCGTATTCCGTTGACTCGACCTTCTATTCCTTTAGACTCACTATCAATTCTACTCCCCACTTTTTTCTTCTGGATTGCCTCTCGTCTTAATCTTTCCGATTTTTTCTCGGCTGATGATAGAAATAACTTTGTGAAATTCAGTTCTTTAAAAACCCAACTTTTACAATCTCCTTCTCCAAAATATATTCTAACTTCCCTATCTCTTTCGACGGTTTCTCGTCTTCCTGTTGACAATATAAACATCCTTGCCTTAACATGAACAAAAAAATGTCTTGGAAAACCTCACATCACCACGTTCTAGGGCGGCCTCAAAGAACTGGAAGTTCTTTTTAGACTGTGAGACTTTCCTCCTTTTCTCATTTGCTCCGCTATACAAAGGTCTAAAACCGCCCATGTATGGAGTACTGCTCTCATATCTGGGGGGAAGGCTCTGGTTTTCACCGGCTTTTGTACAGGTCGAGTCACGGCAACAAGGCTTGATAACTGTTCTTGTTACTTTCCAGTTCACTTGACCCTCTATCTTTGCGAGGCGAAGTTGGTGCTTTATCTCTATCCTATAGTTACCGCAGCGGCAATGCTTCGATGAACTTATCACTCGCTGTACCACCACCTTTATCGACGCCTTCGTAGTACATATAGGTGCTGATTGCGTTACGAGTATTTGTGTTTGACATTGGTAACTCCAGGCTCGTTTGCTGGGGTGCTTCCTTCTTTCCCACACTCTGTTTTGCGGAATTGCTCTTCCATCTTTCTGTATTTGCCTAACTGAATTAATCTCCTCACTTTACAGCTGCTTCTGTGCTCATATGCGTAATTTTCGCTAGAGGGTGAACTTTTGAGAGAATACTACACGCCCCTGCTTGAATAGGATCCTTGAATGGGCAGATATTGTGGAAATGAATGAATCTCCATCCACCTCATTCCAAAACTATCATTCAGTATTATCCGAAAATCGTAGCTCTTTTCAAACATTACCCTAAAATGGATATATGGTGCAACCACACAAAATTTTGACCTTTCAAACCTTAAATTTAACACTTTATACCTTCTAGTACTCACACCACAAAATCTACAATAGCGTCTCTATCCACAACTTCACTCATTCAGAATTGCCATCTTTCTATCCCCCTCTCATTTCTTTCCACAGCAACACAAACACATTTTCACACCACACCACTTTTTTTCACCGTTTCCTTTCATTTTTATTTCAGTCACAGCGAGCAAAAATCAAGATTTGCCCTTTTAAATAATACATCCATCACCTCTCTCATCTCCTCAACATTTATTTCTCTGACATTTCATAACGATACGATCATACATTTTCGGAAGGAAAGAAGGGTGCTTACTGGGCGATCAGACCTGCTCCGAGGCATGCATTAGCATTCCCTGACAAAAGATAAGTGGTAGTAGGCAGCCAACCCCAACCTACCACCGTCCCTTAGTCGCTTCTACGACACGCAGGACATACGATGTGGGCAATTTTTTCTCCCTCCAGCGTATGGATATACAGGGATAGTGTCTGTAAGATGTTGTCTAAAAGAGGGGTGTGGATATAAGTATGTGTAATATGATAGTTGTCCTGGCAGGATTGAGTGTGGATATGAAGCTAACAGAACAGGCGAACCATTAGGCACTGGGTATATATATATACATAAGCAAAATGGTATTATATATATATAATTTATTATATATATATATTATATATATATATTATAATATATTATATATATATATAATATATATAATGATATATTATATATATATTATTATATTTTATATATAATATATATTATTATATTATATATATTATATATATATATATATATATATATTTTTATATTATATTATATATATATAATATAATATATATTATATATTATATATATATGAATTATTAAAATTATTTATATTTATCATTAATTATTATTATTATTATTTTTATTATATTATTATTATTATTATTATTATTATTATTATTATTATTATTATTATTATTAAGTTTTAATATTATTCACCCAATTCTTAATATTTGTTTTCAATTAATGCGGCAAAATATATCGCCGAAATTTGCGAGACGAGGACGATTTAAAAAATGATGGCCGATTTTTCGACGTATGACGATGAACCGCATTAATCGCCATCAGCTAATATATATATATATATTAGTATAATATTATATATATATATTATATATATATTATATATATATCTATATTATATTATATATATATAATTTATATATATATATATTATATATATATATTATATATATTATGTGTGTGTGGTGTGTGGTGGATGGTTCTTGGTGTCTTTTTGACCTTGAAAAAGCTTACGAAACAACAACTTGGAGAACTGGGATTCTCCTTAAACTTCATTCGCTTGGTTTCCGCGGACAACTCCCTCTTTTCATCAAATGCTTTCTGTCAAACAGATCTATCCAGGGTTCGGCGCTCTTCTATTCTGTAACGCCACTTTAACTCTGGATTGAAGGCGTTCTGGCAGGTAGGTCCTATAGCGTGACTACTATTTTGCTTCCCGGATTTAATGATATCGTTACTTCTAATCTAGCGCTGTCAATTTTTCTCTCTATGTCGATGACCTTGCGTTATACATAGCCGGTGCAACTGGCTTTTCTCGAGCAACTTTCAAGCTAGCTATTGAGAATATTTCAAAATGGGGTAACTCCCATGGCTTCCGTTTTCTCCCCACCGAAACCTCAGCAGTGCTTTTAAGAAAAATATGGGAATCGAAGAAACTGTGCCACCTCTCTTCAGCGAACCTAACCTTTACGGTTCATCAGATTCCTATTACTTACAGGTCAAATTTCTAGGGCTTATTCTAGATGACCACTTAACATTCGCACAATATTACAAGCACCTGAAAACAACTTGTCATCGCGCGCTTGATGTGATTACGTCAATCTCCTCAAAATCTTGGGGTGCTGCTCGCAAGTCCCTTTTAACGTCCTATTTTCGCTCCTAGTTCGATCGAAGCCTTGACTTGGCTGTGTAGTATGATGGTCAGGCCTCCTACTCTCTGCATCTATTGGATCCCATAACAAACGATGGCGATCTCGTATCTCCACTGGAGTCTTCCGATCGTCTCCCCGGGTAAGCCTTGAAGTTGAAGCCAATGTGATACCACTCTCTCTTCGAAAAGAGAATTACATCATGTGTACAAAGTTAGTCTCGTTTTCAACCTCTATACGTCTGCTCTGACACGATTCTGCAGAGGTGGCCTCAGATCCTAATTACTCGGCCATTTGCGAACACGGTTCATAACATCTTAATTTCCTTAACATCCTTTTACAAAAGGTGCTGCCTTTCTCATGCGATGAAGGATACAACACTTGGGTTTTATTCCCGTCCCACTCTTTGATTGGCCTCTGACTCTCTCTACGCCAAATCTATGCCATTCTAAATCTGCTTGTTAAAGCATCACTCCTGTCTCATTCCGCAGTTCATGATGAGTTTACCTTCAGTATTTACTGACGGCTCTAAACGCGGGAAGCATGGTGGGCGCATCTGTGTCTTTGTTGATCGGCAATCTTTTCCATACTCCCACCTCAATCTTCATTTTCAATCAGAATTAATGGCTATAATGATGCCGCTTTCCTCGAATTCTAATTCTTAACCAAGATCACTCTTATGTCATTTATTCGATTCGCTGACGCCACTACAAGCCGCTAAAGACGCCCTTATTCTAAAAACGACATGGTATCTTCTGTACAGCAATTTCTTTCGGCTGCTCATTCCCGCAGAAGACAATTATTTTATGTTGGACCCTTCTCTGTAAGGGTAACTGGCAATGAAATCGCTTGACAGAGAAGGCCATAAAATGACCACCTCCTCTTGTTCGGAGGTTGTTTCCAGGTACCCCCCGATGCCATTCGAGAACAAAGGCTAGCCTCCATTCACCTACTTATCCTGCTGCTCTCGACAGGTTTTCGATCTACTTGCAAGAGCGCTGGAGATGATCAGAGAGGAGCGAAACTTAGAAATTCATAAAACCGATCATCGGGAGTGGTTTCCTCACACGAGGTGAACTTGCACGCCTCCGTATTGGCACACTATATCAACTCACAGTCACTATAATGTTACGGACCCCCCCCTCCATTTGGCAAATTTTGTCGTTAGTCATACCCCGCATCTGTTCGCCATATCTTTCATTGGATTGTTCCCAGCTGAACTCTATTCGCCGCTGTCATTTTTCCTACTTTACGATCCCATTCACACTTCGCAAAAGATATCCCATATGCTTAATCCGAATCTTCCACTTGTTAGTAGTAACTCTATTTTCTTGTTTTTACAAGAAGTGAATATTCTTCATAATTTTGATTTTTTGTTCGTAACACTAGGACTTTATAATGCATAGTATGTACTTTTGTTTAGTTTTTGTTTATTTTTTAATTGACCTGAATATTCTTGCTCTTATTCCAAACTCTTCCTTTGACATTTGAAAATATGTATGATCCAGGTGTGTGATTTTTTCAACCCAGTGTGGCCACTTTGTGAGCCGTGGTGGGTCCTGTACACTAACTTAAAATATATATATATACTATAATATTATATATATATATATATATAATATATATTATATATATATATATATTACTATAATATATATTAAAAAATGACATCTCCATATATATATATATATATATATATATATATATTATTGGAAATTCTTTGCAGAATTTTCCGAAAGGTGTAAATAGAACAGTTTGTGACTGTTCCTTCCAAATTGAGACGTCTATTCAATTATTAAATCTAGCTTAATAAATAAAAAGTTTAAAATTAATAATACAACTCGCCTAAGGTTTATGATATAGCTTGATAATTAGGTGTTTCCTAAGTAATTTACTTGGGATTGTGCCTTTGTATTGAAGGCTTTATTAGTAAAGGTATAGGTAGTTTGTTCCTAGCTTTGGTCAAGATATAGTATGCCATACAAAGAGAACTGTTCTAAAACTCAGAATAAGGTTTAGGGATATAAGGTTAGAGGAGGGTTAGAATTCAAAGAATAGATAGAATGAACCTAACAGCCAGGCCAGTCCTGCTAAAGTCAGAATATAAAGAGTTAGGACTAGCTCGGCGCAATAGAACCTCAGACTAAGTTCCTCAGAACGATTTCCTCTATAAATAATAATAAGGCAAGAATATCTGGCCTAGCTAAAAACTAAGTATTTAACATTAATAAAATATACTTATCGAACTCTTTAATTTATTCTGCATATGTTAATTTTATAAATAAATCACTGTATTAGATTGACCGCTACATTTTTAAAAACTCTTCCGTACTGGCTTTTTTATTAGCGCCCGCTCTCTACAATATTTTTAAACACCACGCTTTCACTGTTGCCAAACAGAAATATATTTTTTCAAGAAAGTCTCCAAAACATAGTGTAGAGAGACAAGAAATATTCTAAAATTCTGTAAAACATAGTTAATAGTAACATAGTAAGATTTAATACAGAATAAAATAATCCTAAAATCCTCCCAGCAAAAAACAATTTGCTGGAGGCAAATTAAGGGGAAATGATTTTCAAATTTACAAACGCAACTTTTAATAAGGGGAAGATCCAATTTTGGGCTGGGGCTGATCCCCATTTTCAGCCGCACCTAAAAATGGACATAAAATTCGGAATTTTCAGCCGATTTTGACTATATAAACATCAAAATGTAGCTTTATTTTGCCCTCTAAAACGTTGTTTTCCGGTGTTTTTCTGTGTCTGTAGTCATTCTATCAGAATTTTCAATTTTTCAAAAATCAGGTTTTTGACATTCTTCGTATCAACTTCCAGATTTTTTTCCGAAATGACTTCAAACTTGAAATATGCATAGATAGGTTCATTATCTAAAAAAGTACAGAAGTACTTTTTCAATTTTTTGAGCTCCTGCGTCTGTAATTAGGCAGCACCTAATAGATCCATATTGATATTTTATATGAAATGAATATCCATTCAGACGCTCAGTCTTGTTCCAGTGCTCATAGGATCAACAGCTGAGTAGTCATTCGCTGAGATTCCCTATCAGATATCTCTGAAATTTTAAAATCCTAGCCACACGAATATTTTGCAGAATCAATAATTATTCCTCAAGTGTAAGTATTTATTTAAATATGTTGTATCATATCTGATTCAAGTAATTTAAGTAATTAATATACACTTCCATATAATAATAAAGGGTAGATGAAACATACATTCGCTTTG